>NDXB01017969.1:131218-153697 GCA_002631895.1 Agapornis roseicollis
CCCGTCACCAGTAATATATCAGGGGTTTACTGGGGTCTACATACTAGAAAATTACTTCCCTGATCTTTTTTATGTCTGTGGATGTAAAGCAGATCATGAAGGTGACAGCTGCTAGCTTACTTAATGGAGTAGGAAGGGGCAGACTGCAGCGTTGAAATGCATGAAGATCAATTCTTGCTAATAAGAAAGGATCTTACAACTTTACAGCATTTATCTTTTTTTTTTGTTTATACAAAAAATTGTTTCTTTGGGGGACCAACTCATGGAGTTCAGGGGGAACTGTTTCTTACTTAGTTCAGAAAGTCAGTCAAAAATTGTTTTGCAAAGGGAAAATATTATCCTTATCTCCCTCACCTTTGCCTCTAGATTAATTAGTCTGCACAGCCCTGCTGTCATTCAGGACATGGGCCTGATGCATGAAACTAGATAGTAAGTTGGAAAAATATTTTTAACTTTCTTTCCATAAATGCATTAACACATCAGAATATCCCAAATTATGGCAAAGACTTGGACAGAAATAAAGGATAGAAAGCTGAAAACCTGCAAGGAGACTGAAAGTTTTCTGAGGAAAGAATAACATTTTGGTTCTTTATTTGTACATAATCTGCCAGATACAAGTCGTCTTTCATCATCACAGATGTTATGAGCAACAGTAGCACAAAGAAACAAAGAATAAACAATATTTTTATGACTAGTGTTCTTCTCACCATAGAGCAAAGTTGCTATTTGCAAAATAGTTCCTACTTGCTAAACAGCTCAACTCCCCCTCTAAACTCAAGTTAACTATTCAATGTGCTTGCAAATTGAGTTTTGCTGATTTGCCCTTCCCTCCGTGTTGCACAATTACAGCAGTTCTGCAAGAACGAGGATTAAAAAGTCAGCAATGCCAAACTGCTAGAAACATTTCAGTTCCTGAGATATTTTTTTAGTGATGAGTTTCTTAATGCAGGTTAAAATGAATCAGTGGGACATTCTGTCCTGTGCATGAGAATTCAAGCCATCACTTGTCTTTTTTTTCTGCGCATACTACATGACATGGAAATAACTGGAAATTAAAGAGTGACGATTTTGTTAACGTAGGTACAATTTGTTCAAAAATGGAGTCTTATTTTGTGCCTGGAACACGTCACTCCTACAAAATAAATTCTAACAAGTTTTTCATAAAAATGTGCAAAATAGATAAGATGAGAAAATTTATAAAGGCTAGATATAACATCAAATAAATATACTTTAAAAATTATTATTGGAAGATCTGATTATACTAGACAGAAATGCAAGAAGGCAAACAAGTTAGATATGTGAAATTACATCAGATGTGGGACAGATAAAATATCATTGAAATTATGGGGAATGGTAAAAGAAAACAAGTAATGAAAGAATCAGGTGTGATTAAAAACCTGAGTCCCAGATAACAACAAAAATAAACCCAGTCTTTTGTTATAAAGTGGCTTTTCCAGCCTACAAGATTGTTGTCTTCATTTCCATTTCAATATATCGTATTCTACTATTTCTGCAGGCCTCCTGCTTCAATCCTCTAAGGTAGAGACTTCACCAACTTACAGTAGCTACCACTAAGGCAACTCAGTCAAGAGAATGGTATCTTTTTTAATTCTACAAAACTCAGACAAAACGTGCTTTTGCCTATAGGAGAAACTTTTAAAATTATGATGGCATCATGTACAAATGCAAATGCATGTTTTTCAAACTCTAAGTGTAATACATATCTCAACCTACTGTACGATTGCACCAAAGAAGAAAAGGGGTAAGTGACCTCACTCAAATAGTACGCTTTTGTTATGCCTGCTATGATAATCTGACAATAACTAACAAAGAGAGTATCTAAATCCTGCATATATCATAATATTACTATTGTTAACATCTATTAAGTTAAATATCTTTTAATGTAGATTCTTTTATCTGTGATGCAAGAGCCAAGTGCTGAAGTATGTGATGCATGGCTGTTAGTTCAAACAACCTCATCACTACAACACCCACAGTAAATGGATACGTACCTCTTGTATATCACACATCATGAACTACATGTCCAGGGCTATTTTAACTCTGGTAATGATCAGGCTGCTGCCAGATGACATTCATTATGTTCTGCTTCCAAATATCTTAGGTATGGTCCAATGATAGATGTTAGGAGAACCCACTAGTTTGACAAGCTGGGTGATTATTCATAGTTTAGTTCTGTTGCCCTAAACAGCTAAACAGAACCTAAGCCTTGGCATTTATTTCTGTGTGTGCAAACAACCATTATAGTACATAATCCTTTCACAATCAAAATGGGATTTTCTATTTCTCTGTGTATATTTAGTATATCTTTTTCTTTCTGTCCATTTTTTTTTCTTTTAAAGTTTCATTTTATTTCAAAGTTACATTTATGATATATTTCATGAAATATAGGAGTTACCAGATCAGTTCTCTTCTTGGAACATAACCAGACACAAATACTGCCCCACATAAAGAGATATTAAAGCAGTATGCCTACCTTTCTGTATACACTGAAACCACTTTCCAAGGACTGCAAACCCAATCCTGTTCCACAGCTGCTAACAGGGGTTTAAGTCTTTGGACACAAGATTAGTCCCAGAGTCCCAGTATAAGCTCCACAGCAAGGATCAAAGATACCATACAGTGCAATTTCCTATTTTTGCCAGATTCATAGTGGGAAGAGGACTTAAAAACTACTTTGTAAGCTTACTTCCATAGAGTGAGAAGGAGCCAGGAGCTTGTGAGTCAGATAGAAGAAAAGAAAGAAGAAAATATTGTCTTAAGTCTAATCCCTCCCATTATTGGCTCTAAGGTTATGAACTGATAGATAATTGTTCCAGATAAAGCATGCATTTTCAAAGAACAAAACCACTTTTGTTTCATATTTTTGCTCCTAAAAAGGAGGAAACCACACTTCCAAGAAAAAGCAGATCAGCTCCTGTAGATTGTAATGCTGAGCTGGGCTCCCCCATCACTGGCAAGAGGAATGAGATGCCATTTGCCTGATAACTGTCAACATTTCAGACACACCTCATCAGTCACAGCTGATGTAATTCTCTTTGTGTATCTTTAGAAGTAAAGATTTTCTTTCAGCTCATCTAAGTTTGGCAGCTTTTTATAGCTCCATTTTTCTGAACCTAGTAAGAACTGGAGTTCTCACTACAGGAAAGACATGGACCTGTTGGAACAGGACCAGAGGAGGGCCACAAAAACCAGAGGGACACAATACCTCTGAACACAGGCTAAGAGAGCGGGGCTTGTTCAGCCTGGAGAAAAGACTCCAGGGAGATCTTACTGCAGCCTTTCCACACTTAAAAGGGGCCTATGAGAAAGATTGGAACAGACTTTTTTAGCAGGACTTGTAGCAATAGTACAAGGGAACTTAAACTAAAAGAGAGATTCAGACTCAATATAACAAATTTTCTTTTTTTAACAATGAGGGTGGTGAGGTGCTGGCACAGGTTGCCCAGAGAGGTGGTAGATGCCCCGTCCCTGGCAGTGTTCAAGTCTATGTTGGACAGAGCCTTGAGCAATCTGATCTAGTTGAAGATATCCCTGCTCATGGCAGGAGGGTTGGACTATATGACTTTTAAAAGTACCTTTCAATACAAACATTTCTACCATTCTATGATTTTTAGATGTCATTTGCATTAGTCTAAGCTCACGTATAAAATTTTGCCCTTGTCTGGGTCTTCAGATTGGAACAAGAAAAGCCAAACACAAATAAGCGACTCTTCTTGTCGCTTCATACTCAAAAATAGAAGCAACTATTTGCACGATGGGATTTTTATTCAGCGCATATAAAAATGACCTCATAAATAGGATGGATTGCAACAATAGTCAGCTGCTTAATTTGCATAGAAAATATGATCTAGATTTTTGCTCTCCCTCCTTTATTTTAAAGCTATTGTTCTGTATCAGAGCCATGCAAAACATCCAGTTTTTCAAGAGAAAACCATCAAAATTATGACTCAAAATCCAGAGGATAGTCCCTGAAAAGTAGAAACTGTGAAGCAGACTTCAAAAATGAGCAAGCACTTTCATGCCTGCCGCATATAGATGGTGGCCCTTCCTGACAATCCCTTAGAATGCCTCATGTAGTTTGTACACACAGGGAGGCAGCAGAGTATGGTTACATTGTATGGTTTATGAAAATAGTACCTTGAACTGCCAGCAGCTTCACAAAGGAGCAAAGGACTCAGTGAGAAATCCTGTCTGAAGATTTTGAAATCAGCATCGCAAAAATCAAAGCATCAACTGCTTTTAGAAAATGGAAAAATCTTGACCATGTCCAAAGGTCTGCAAAGCTCAGGTATCTCAGCAAAAAGAAAACAGTCCCTAATGAAACTGATAGCTAAGGTACTTTCCTCACGAGGATTAAAGATTATGAGTTATTCTTGGAGCCAATCATCAGAAAAGTTTAAAGCTGGAGTTCTCAAGGTGCCACAGGGAAATAAAAAAGTTCCCAGGAAAGACTGATAAATACAGGCACGCAGAGCAACTTTTAGAGGTCATCTGCTTTGACAGGCTGCTCCACAGGACCCAGCAGTTGATCAGGCTCTGAACAAAAGATATGAAATTATTAGACTCTACAGCCTTTCATAACAACTCCGAATGAAACAAGGCCCTGTCCGTGGCATGCCTCAGGTGCAGGGCTCCAGTTTCAGCCACAGACTTCCGATTACTCAGCTTCATGTGTCACAAGCCAACTGTCAGCTTACAGAAAGATTGCTGAAGTCAGTTCAGAAACATCTCAGTTTGCTCAGCCAAGCCCCAACATCAGCTGTTTTCTGAAGCATGAAACTGGCGATTTCAGTGCACTGGCAAGCCATGCTGAGTGTCACATTAAAATACACCTTCTAAAACCTGTGGGGTAATCACAACTCATCTACAAGGGACAGGTATGGTTTAAACAACAAGAGATGGGAAAGAACCAAAGAATTGCTTAATTCTAGATTTGTCTACCCATCTTGTCTCTCTCCTGCTTTTACAGACGAACACTTCAGTTTGTGAATCTGATATGCATCTCTTGAGAGGAACCTTCTGCTCCTTGCTGTGGGCTTCCCAGTCATGAGCCATTTGGCACCCAATCCAGAGTATGACCATTAGCTCCAAAAAATGGCATGCTTTGCCTTCAGCATACTCAGAAACTGTCTGCTCGACAGAAAGAAAAGCTGGGCTGAGTCCTCTGTCACAGGTAGCACAAAAGCCAGTACCTGGACCCAGCTGCCCAGCCTCCAACCTGGGATAAAAGCCATCTCCAGCTGCCAGCCCTGAAATTCAGATGGTAGGAGCCTTGGTTGCAATGCTACAGGCTCAGATTTCAAGCTCTGCTACTGATAATATAGGGGCATGGGGAAGCTGACACAGCAACAGGGCACATGATTTGCTCTTGTCTTTTGCTTTTCAAAAACGACGTAGAATTGCTGCATACCAGAGTCACACTAGGATTATGCTGAACAACTGGCCTGTAATGCAATTACATGGTCACATATCATTTTTTTCCACAGGACATCTGCCTCATTCACTGCATGAGAGGGACACATGTGTGGGTAAAATCAAGATGGCACGAGCAACTGTAAATCTGTCAATTCCTTAACAGCAAGGGGCTTAACTTTTCAACCTAAATAACATCCTTTAAACATCACATACACATCTCCTTACGTACAAAAGTATTTAGATAGATTTCTAGAGGAAGCAGATAAGCAACTGTTTCCAGGCACTACTACAAGTCAAGCTTGCATACTTCTTAGACAAAAAACAAAGTCAAAAGCATGTTCAGCTGTCCCAGAGCAGTAACACTCACTGCAAGCAGATAGCAAAATCTGAAGGCGCACACCACCAAAACACCACAAACTGTCCTAACAGCAATATCAGCCAGACAGCTTGTGGTTACAAGGAAATACCACAGACCACAACAACCTAAGCATAAATACAATAAAGACACACTGTGACCTCCATCAAACACAGATTTGGAGGTTGTCTTACTTTTTTTTGTGAATTTAATGGATTTCATCCTGCTTGAGTTTGTCATGATCCTTCAAAAAATTGGTCTGATGGTTCCAGGTCAAATAAAATTACTGAATGTTTCTGTGAATTTAAGAGTCTGTCCTACTTAACCACAGGTAAAAATCAGAAGTGGTGGTTTTTGTACAGGTAGCACTTCCTCATTTCAAGAAGTTTTCATAAGGACAGATACAGTGACAAGCTGCAGAGAGATAATGCAGTAGCAAACCCTCTAAGTAGATCTGTATAAGCAACTCAAATGAAAGGGGGACAGTAATGATATCATCTAAGCTTCCTGACAGACCTCACAGCACAAAGACACTGGAGCATGATCAGAACACATTTCACTCCCAGTTCATAATACAGGAGGGCTTTCATAGCAGGAGCCAGGACTAGGCTGAGGAACTCAGCCAGCCAGAAGAAATAGCTATGCCAGACATAGCAAATTGCCTCCGAGACCAATTTTAATTGAATTTATTAGATAAACATGGCCAGAATCATGCAAGAGTTAGAAGACAGGAACTAAAACCAATTCTTCACAGAAAATAAAAACACCATATGCAAATGTCATAGGGTATATTCATCAAACTTGACAACTGGGGCACAGCATCTCCTGGTTACAGAACACAGAATGCTGAACAAATACATCTATGAATTGATGCTAGATACATAACAAAATGCATTAAGATCAGCCTCCACTGCCTCATCTTTCACCATCCAATCATCTCATAACAATCATTCTGCCATTCAGGACATAAAAGACTCTACACAATTGCCATTATACTAAACCATCAAAACCACTCAGCTCAGAAATAACTTCTTTTTCTCCATTGTGAGGTCTGAGATCCAAGGCAGATAACCCTGATATAATCTAAAGTTCAGCATATCATATATTCTTAGGGCCAAAATAAAGATGGCTAATTAGAATCATAGAATAGTTAGGGTTGGAAAGGACCTTAAGATCATCCAGTTCCAACCCCCCTACCATAAGCAGGGACACCCCACACTGAGGTACATTTTTCCCTCTTACTCCTCAGCTGAGCTGTCATAATTTACTGTAGTGGAAGATATATTCTGAAATTTTATTAAAAGGAACAATTTTTAATTTAAGCATGACACCCATCAAAGTTTTTTGATTCAAGATTATGTTGTCAACTTTTTAGAGATATTTTCATAGCAACATTACATTCCCTCTCCTTTTAGTTAAACCCCTTCTCCTAAGGTATATATAGAAACTCCTGCTGTAATGCTTAAGCAGAAGAGTTCAAACACACATTTGTCCTGATCGTTGAAGGTTCAGCAGTGATCCCACAGCATTGTTTAAGCATCCTAGTATTCTGTGATTCATGTTTTCACAGGTGCACACGAGAGCTGTTTTTCAGAATGCAGCTGACTAATAGTACGTACAGTAGCTTTAGCCATGCATAAAGATGGATGTGTTTCTCTTTACCAGATAGAGATGTTTATGAACAATAAAAATCAACATTAACTATAATAGGTTTTATATTTGTATGCTTACAGAAAGATAGTAAAGCTGCAGGCATCTGTGGCAACAGCTGTATTTTAACATGAAGACTATTTTTAACTGAATTCAGTTCTGATAGCTGGAACAAAAACATCTTTCCTATTTGTGCCAAAAAATATTTTCCTTTCTTTCTTCTTTTTTTAATAGAGGCTGGCACTTCCAACGTCCTATTGAGTGATGGAAAAAACCCAATGTACATAAAGTCAAAGAAGCTTCAATTCCATGTATTCTGGCTTATATTTCATATATTCCAATTTCCAACAGGGGGTAGCATTACACTTCTACAAGAACATTTGATATTTAAAATACACTTAGTTTCCCCATATTTGCTGGTCTGAGCTTTTTTGTACAATAGATCTGCTAATTTCCTCTCATTCTGCACCAAGCAAAAACCACTGAACGAAGAAACTCCAGCAAAACTACCATACCATTGGAAATAAGGCTCAGAAGGGGCCCAAACAGGTATGAGCATCCCAGACTTGATTCTACCATAGAGATAACAAGCACTGTGGTGTTTTCATCTCATTCTTCTTGCTCAGCCTATAGAGGAAATAGGAATGGCAAGGTGCATGTAGACTGAATGCAACACCTCATGTGATCCATTTCTTTTCTATTTTAAAGTTCACAAGACTAACTATGCCACCACTGAGCATCTGCATTCTGCAGTACTGCAGAAATACCGGTGAAATTAGGAGGGCTTTACACACGGGAATTGTTTTTCTACATTCTCTTAGAACAGTGCATCCCAGTATGAGCAAGAGTTCTGCTGCAGCAGGAGCACTAGCCTATTTCAGGATTTTAGAAGTCAATACAGAAGTCCTGTTTAGCATAATGCTTGGAGAGACTAAATAGAAATGAAAAGGACAATCATTAACAGAGACACATACATACACATATTCTCAAAGAGATTAGGATAGCCTTGCTCTCCTGATTAGCAAAGGAGCTATTTCTGGCAAATTTACACTAGAAGAAATGTGTAAGACAAAAAGCCCAATAAATATTTCTTGAAGCTGAGACATTCCTTCTCTGGTGAGGAAAGGGGATGAGCTTTGACCAACGTGCATAAAAGATATTTTACAACTTTTCTATGAAAAACAGTTATGCCACTGTACTGACAAGTATACCAACAATCACAGCTGTTCTTGTCAAAAGGTTTGAGTAACAGAAAATTAATTACACCAAGTATACAAAAGAGCATAAGGTTTCCCTTTTACTCAAGTTGTCTGCCTGCAACAAGATTTAAAGTCCAAGTCACCTATTCAGGAAGAGAAGGGATTCTTTTCTTCAAATGGCTTAACTACAGCTACAACGACAAGCAGTAAATGGAGAATGGCTCAAATGTGAAAATATTTCAGAAGCTGGTAAAGTGAAATCTCAGCTGTTAGAGACAAATTAAACCCTACTTCTGCAGATTCTTAGAGATGGAGAAAGTTTATGTCAAGCTGTAATAGCCATTTTGAAACATTCACTTAGAGACTGCCCTAAGAAAAGTCTTTCCCTTCTTCTGCTTCCCCCAAGGAACATTGTTCCACAGTGTGAGCTGAACTTCTGCTTGCGCTAAAAATACACTTGGGCCTGTTTTGTAGCCGATGGAACTATGCCAATTTACATTAGACTAGTTATTTGATTCCTTCCTTCCAGCCCATTCCACATAAAGACATGAAGAAAAGGATCCTTGTTATAACCTGTGCATCCTGCTCCACACAGAGAGAACTAGCGTGGACTAAATTATGAGCCTATGATGAATAATAAACAAAGCCTTGTGATATGATCTTCTCATTCTTTTTCAACTTCACATTTATGGCTAAGGATAGTCAACTTTTCCCAGAGAAAAAATACTAACAAGATAATCAATGAGCATAAGTAGAAATGGGTGGAATGAGAAGGACAAATAAGGGAGAGAAAGCTCAAAATAGTAAAACTAAGACAAGTGTTCCTTTATCCCCAGCCCATCACTGAAATTATGGTTTGTCAAAGGTAATGAAACTATAATTAAGCTGCACAGCTTAAAGGATACAGATACTTAACTATGCATGGGGGCTGCTCACAGGCTTCTCCTGTATCAGAGAGCACTGCTATATATTATTAGGTATAATTATTTCTGTAGTTTTCCAAAGCTTTCTATAGTCGTTATCTCCATAGCACATGTGTTCTGCTTGACTTTATGTCTTAAGGAATGAGATGAATTGGCAAAGTTCAACTGGAAACATCTTCCTCGTGCTACAGAGGATACAAGTATACAGTTGCTAGCCTTGATATAGCCCACTTAGCACTTCTCTGTCCTTGTAGTAAACCAGATCTGGAAAAGGTTTATATTTTCTTAATATTTTCCAGGCTCAAATTTCTTGTACATTCAAAATTGCTTCCAATCAGCATTGAATTAGCAGAGGATTCCACAGAATCCAGACTACTGCAGAGGATGTGGTTAGGGGAGAGGGAACACAGCCAGAGTTCATGCCCCACTGATTCCCAGCTGTTGAAGCAGTCATTTCAGTTGATTGGCAGCTGGCTGCTGCAGTTTATACTGCGAATAGCCCAATATCCTCATGTGACAAGACTCAGGAGCACAAAGTCAATTTTAAAGCCCCTTTTCCATCTATCCTTTGGCCCTGTGTGGGACTCAGCTGCTCCAGAGAAAGTCTGAAGTACAGCTTTCTTTCATCTACACTGCTTTAGGAAAGGGAACATGGAAATACAGAAAAGATAACACCAAGGAAGAAATACAAGCAGAGTTTGTATGCAGTAAAGGTGTTTTACTGCAGCCTAGAATCTGTATGTAAGAGTGGTATTCATTTGCTCCATCCTGGCTGTTGTTTATCACTTTGATATGTTAATAGTTGCTTGTTTTAATCTTAACATTCCCATCCCACCAAAAGAAGCTCAGTCTTTCACACACATAGAAATTATGAGTTGTTACAGTTACACTGATGCATCAAACTTCATCAAAACCAGCTTTTGACCTACAAAAGAAAATTAAAAATAATCACATCAAAATAATTTGCAAAACTGGATTTGATGCAGCATACCTGTTCATAAGGATTCAAGAAAAGAATACATGAAGAAAAAGGAATACAATTATGCTTTTCATTCTTCCTCTACTGTTGTTACAACTTGGCTTGAATTTCAGTCATATCCTCAAGCATGTTCTTGATATCTTGCTCCTTTCTAAAAGCTGAAGAATTGCTTAGGCCTAAGGCTAATCCCTGTGCTTAGAAAGAACAGATTTTCAACTGCCATGTCGTCAGTTGTAGACTTTCTGAATCCACTGAGTGTACAGGTTTTTGCATTAACAGCTTCTTTCCAGTAACTGCAGTTCTTGAAAGACACCATTCTTTGAGTTCAGCTTCATGCAGAAGAATTCTGTTGAAAGAACGTATTCAGTGCCATTGCCCTGCTATCTTTCATTACATGGAAAATGGCTTTGAACTGATTGTTAGGTTATAAAAATTAGAGATAAAGTTCCAAGAATTCAAGAAAAAGAAAAAAGAAATAGTAGAATAGCAGCTCCGTTCTGGCAGGTTGATTTTTCTTCCTTAGTTTTCTTACTAATCTGTCCACAGTTCACTCAAAAGCCAAACAACTTCTTGTCTCTCACTGCAGTTTGGAAAACATCATGTTTGCCATAATCTTCAGCACTTGGATAGAATTGTCCACACCCAAAGTACTGTGGAAACAACATCCCATCAATTCTGACAACAGCCTTAGGAAAATAAGCATTATACAGACACAGACATTATACAACTGGGTAGACTGAGGTAAGCTGGTCAGAGCCACAATAATCAAATCATAATTCAAAATTCCTAATTCAGTCCAAAATTCAAGCTCCTTAGCTCTCTTGCACACCCTGGGATTCCCCCCACCCCCAATTTGAAGTGAGACAGTGCTCAAAACACAATCATCAGCACTTTGCAGATTCCCACCAGAAGTGGACAACTAGCTTTATAACACAGCACACGGGTTTGTAAAATGCATCCAATGCTAAGCCAGAGAGGGCAAGAACAGCAAAGTTTAGTACAGATACTCTCTCTGTTTCCTGAGGTCCAGAGCATTCAACCCCACTCTGGGACAGGGATTGAAATCTGCCTCTCAGATATCAGAGATTCATATTATTTCTTTTAACACACATGCAGCCCATTTCTCTTATGAATCAAACATTTTCATTATGCTGATTTCAGTGGCTTTTAAGAGTACCAGAGGAAAGCTTACTAAGTCTGCAACAAGGCTTTTGCTGATCTCAGTGGGACATTTTAGTGAGGACTGCACAACCGCATGAGAGGTAAATTTGGTGGTCCTGTCTACTGTGTGGACTTTTAAAGAATTCCCTTTCTTTATTTCTAGACAAGTCCCTAGCATTTCAGCAGAAGCTTCATAACTATGCATAGTAGAGCAATACATAAAATTGCACTACAACTTAAAAACAGTTCATCCTGAAAACTGTTTGGCAGGCAGTTCTATACCAGAACAGAATATCCACATTTTCTAACTCTACAGCCCATGGGAAGTATTCATTCTGTTCTGAGCATTTAGATATTTTTAAGTGATTCATTCCTCAAATTGGTTTCAATGCATTTTTTTTTTACTATTCAGTGGATTTGTTGCCACACTTGCAGTTTTCTCACTAACAAATGCCAAAACCGCATTACCCACATGACGATGCTGCTGTCATATTATTAAACTTCAAGAAGCCAATATTTGGGAAAACTAGTTGCTGTTTATGAACAAAGTAATACAACTTGGTATAGGGTTGCACAGTTACATTAGAAACAGTAAGAATTTGCCTACATCACAACCTCTACACAATCGATACCTTAAGGATCTAATCTTAGTACAAGTCCATATGGGATATTATCAGCCAGACAGTAAGTATTTCCATAGATATCTTGAAGTAATAAATATATTGGGCATCTTGAATTGCCAAAACTAATTCCACTCGTATGTCTTACCATGGGTTTTGGACAAGTTCAAGCATTGTTTGTGTGATTGTGTTGGAACACATTTCATCCTTCTAATTTGCATACTTCCAGTTTTAAGTGGCTCTGTCAAAAAGAGCTGGTGGGAAAGGCTGCATCCCTACTGAGCACCCATTTTCAATCCTCTCATCTACTCACAGTGAGCTGCTGTCAACCCTCCAGACATCCCATCCGCATGATTGCTATCCTACTGACACTCGCCAATTCCTTCCGAGCCGTGCAATTACTCTGATATCAGTGACTGTTAATCAAAACAGAATATTTTCCACATAGCTTTAGTCCATCATCTTAAAACTATCATGGGGGTAGACATGACAGAAATGCAAGTCAAGGAATTGAGGATTTTTAAAATAACTTTGTTTATGATCTTGCAGAAGGAGATGAACCACAGGGGAATCAAACCTAGGAATCTTAATCCAGGGCTGGTATTGGAGTTATTTACTCCCTGCTGAGTCCTGCTCAATGTAATTCGTGCTTTCCCAATGTCTTTTTGTGGTTTCTTTTTCTCCAGGTGAATTTTACTTTCTCTCTCCTAGAAAATGAAGGTAGAAAGTGTCTGCTAACACTTTACAGGATTCTGTAGAATTTTTCCAGACGGATGTGGATTTTTATATAGAAAAAAGAATACAAAGGCAGAAAAAGCCTTCCATTTTCCCATCTTGGCCATGTTTCAAGCAATCTGATGAGTCTCTTTATAACAGGATCAAAAAAAAAATAAGCTCCACAAACCCTTCATTCGAAAGGGAGTTATTTTTTCCAGCTTTTATTGTCAGATTCCTCTTCCTTCAAAACATTTCTTTATCTCTCTTCTGAAAAGCTATTGCTTCCAAAGAAGAAGTAGCCATCATTTGCAGTAAAAATAAAAGCTATTATCCAGTTTGATTGTATTTAGGAGAGGAAGTGGATCTTCTCATTTGTTCATTCTGATGGGTATAGAAGGTCAATACCATGGTTTATCTATATCTTCACTGGCTCTCTGGCAGAAAAGCAATCCAGCAACACTTCTGTTTAGTACAGAAGAATGAATCCTACTAAGCTATGTTGTCTACATTCCCTCTTGCAGGAATGATGCTCTCTTCTCTTGACATTATTATCACTTCACTTACCAGTGCTTCAGTGGTAGGCACATCTTTTCCCACTACAGACCATAGGCTGTTCCATTTAATACCTGATCCCAAGAAGTGCTGAGCTTAATTCTTGTTATTCTGAATTCAGATTAGAATCCTTTATTATTAGCAGAAATACTGTGGGGATTCTTCCACAGAGAGTACCACCAGCATTATTTTTTAAGGTAATAGGAAAGGCAGCCTCCTACAAGGCCAAAAACAAAGTCAGATCTACACAGTTCTGGTAGGCTTAGCATGTCTTGTTTTTTAGTGTGATACCTCAACTCCAATGTCATACCCATTAAAACTGACTTCCTCCATGCAGAACTTTGGAAGAGCCAGATCAGTTACATGAGGCCTTACCAGCAACACCAAAGTAAAAGGAAGTTGGGTCTCACCCACTTAATCACTTGGGAGTGAAGCCTGTTGCCAAGCATTATAGTATTGTACAAAATAAGAGTGGCAAACTAAGAAGAAAACAAGATCTTCCTTCCCCTGTGAACTTCCAATAAGCAACATCTCAACACTCATAAGCAGACCCAACAGCAACTTAGTAAGAGAATGGGAGCTAATTCTGTGACAGCCATTGCCAAAACTGCAAAAAGGAAGACAAAACAAATCCAGCTCTAAGCCTGACACTACATCCACCTGATTTATGCCCCTTTCTTTTGCCAGTTTCAACTGGAGAGCATACTGGTGCTCCAGCTTTTCATTTGCACAGGGCTGTGCACTTTTGTCAGCACAACCAGCTCCAGAAATTACTGCATTCCATTGTCAAGGACAGCAGTGACCATGGATTTTTTCTATTTCAGAAAAATGTTGTGGGGAAATTGGTGTTCCTAAAGGTGCCTTTGAGGCTGTGAAAAGCCAAAAGAGGAACATTACTTTATTGTAAAAAATATTCAGAGACTTTTACAATAACTGTAATGCAAGAAAAAAGCCACATTTACAAATCATTTTCCAGTGCTGTCACCTCATTTAGTGGTGCTACTGCTATGGAAGATGCACCTCACTGCAGGTTAATGTATCACAGTCAGGACTTAAAAAAAAACAATTGGAATTCAATCTTAAGAAGAGAGCACAAATTCAAGTATTCCTACTCATGCCAAAAGCCAGTAATATCCAGAATCAATGATCAAAGCATATGAGAGCCTCACAAACTCAGTCATTCAGGTCAATAATACCGACAACTGATTTTTAGATTCCTCTGAAGCACAAACTGTTCCTGCTACAGTTTTAACAGCGTGTGTGTTACCTAACTGCCCAGAACTCTGAGGTTAGAGCAGAAAAACAAGCAGAAACAATTCTGCAGAAGATGACAAATGCATCCTCTCAACTAAGGATTTAGATAACCTATAGCTTTTTTGAAGGTGGGAGGAAGCATAAAATGTTACAGCATCACACATCAATCCTGTAAAAAAAAAAAAATCTTTGAAAAGAGATTTAAAAGGTGTGTAATTATGATAATTGTGTTCCTATACTTTCAGAGAAAGCAGGGAAATAAACACACTATGAGATAAACACACAAAGCTTTCAGTCTCCTGGGAAAAGAAGTAATGGCTCAACAGAAAAAAAAGATAGCTACATTAAAGTTTTATGTAGCAATATAGTGTGGTTTCTTTGGTATCTCTTTTAATACTACATTAGAAAAGTACCTGATTAAAAGCTAAAAAACCCCAAACATTCCCAGTTACATGGATGCAACAATGTAGTTTGCAGCCTCTATTTCTTGAATGCCACTACACAAGTTTACACCTTATAGGACTTCTCCTTTACCACTTTCAAAAGCAACACCTACAATGAAAGAAGACACACCATCTAAAGCCAAGGTTAAAGGTTTTGTACAGGATTTGGAAGACCAAGGCTGTATTCTCAACCAAGTTACAAGCTGTTCATGATCCCAGCTATGTCAGTCAGGCAAGACCACAAAACAAACCTCAGTGCAAGATGCTCTTTAGAGTTCAAACCCCTTCTCTGCTTGAGGACACACCAGCCTTGCTCAGTCTCTACCTGGTCTACAGTGCACAATGGAAACAGATATTCATAGTAGCTCCAGATCTACCCCTAGACTCTGCACTCACAAAAGGCTGCATGTGATTACTAAGCCCTGCGGTGACATGGTGCTGGCTTATTAAATAAAATGAGTAAAGTTCCTGCTCAAGGATCATGGTACACACATGCCTTCATTTAAAGTTGCAATGCAAAATAAAGCAGTTTCTACAGAACAGACTAAAAGAGGTAAATTCCCAGCAGCTGAAGAAAGCAACTCCCCATTAAAGAGAAAACTACATCCCGCAAGGCAGGTACCAGATTTCCCTGTACTGTATATGGAACAATTCTTAGCCACCCACCACTGCTACCTGTCAAAACCCTAACCTCTTTTGGGTACCCTGAGCATAGCATTCCTGTATTTCCGCTTATACAGATCTACTGGGAGATTCAAACCCTGAGGCATACCATCACTGTGGTAGCAGGAACTACACAAATACCTCAAGGGGGATTTGTGTCCATTGTCTCCAAAGAGGTTTCAGTATTTTTAAATCACCGACTAAAGCAGGTGGCTGAATACAAACACAAGATTGATGATAACAGCCACACACAAACTGACTTTCTTTTCTCCTCTATCATGGCAAAATAACTACCACAGCAATAATTAAGACTGTATTTCTACATACATAAGAACTCCCACTGACATAAATATGAGTTTAGGGTGAGCTAGACATAAAGTAATTCTTACTAACAGGCACATTTTGAGCTGTCAAGAGTGATTTGAGTATAACACTAAGTAGTGTGAAGAGACAGCCATAATCATTCCATATTAATTCTAATTGCAAGAAGATGAAGGTCAGGGGACAAAAAGCAAAGCAAAACTAAAAGCAGTATTTGTGAGATCGAAAAGGACAAAACCAGTTGGAAAATAATTTTATTTTTCAGATTTCTAAGAAAATTTACAAACAACGGTGGTGTAAAAAAAGCACCCTATAAAAAAGGTTGACAGAATTTCTCAAACTATAGCATCAAATGAAGTTACAGAGCAACAAGCGTACAGTGAATTTCTATTCATCAAAATAGTATTAGATAAGGAGTTGAAAATGTAATAAGTCTAATAATAAATCTCTACAGCTTACTCAGAATTCCCATAACAATCCAACATTCTGAGTTTAAAATATACTTACACAACACAATGATTTCATCTCTCCAATCATCTATAGCACTGAAATTGCCTAGGAAAAAATTACATAGGAAAGGCATACCTTGTTTAGTTAGTAAAGAAGGACATCTTGAGCACACTACGACATACAACAGAAAGCAAAACACCCTGCATGCCCACTGCCTAATGCAAAATACAATATAGAAATAATATAAACAATATTTAGTGACTTTCTTTATGCTGGTTCTATTCTTTATCCAGAGTGAAAAAGAAAGGCTTCCTTGCCCTATTTTCTGTTTGAACCTTGCCGCTTTCTCAGGGTATGTTCTACCTATGTTCATCCTCATTCTTGTTATAAGTGGAGCAGGTGGTTCTTAACCAAGTTAATCCCAATCACAAAAGCCACCATGACTCCCACATATGCAAGTCTTCATCCTGCAACCTGCTTCCAACTCTTCACATGCTGAACTCCAACACACACAGACAACGTGCCCAAGTCTAACCTAAGCTTGCCAAAGTTTACATACAGGGCAAAAAACAAACCAATGTTTATATCTTTTATTACTGTCACAGACTTTCCTCAACTCAGGTAACTCACTTTACATAGCAGGCATTTAAAAACCATCAACACAATTTAATTAACAACTTAGATTGAAATTGCAAAGGAACTCCAACCACTAAAGCCTTCTGAACATGAATTTAATAAATGTAAAAAACTGAAGCCTTCATTAATCCATAAATTAACTCCTCCTGCCCTAACTACATCTTTAGTAAAGAGTAAGAATTGTTTTTTAATTATGGCATATGGATTTGTGCTTATGCTGTATTCACCATGAGAAGAGCCAAAGACTGTGTCCATTAAATACCACTGAAATAATTCTTCTTGAAAATTAAGAATCCAGGACAATGTATCAAAAGGTTATTTTTTTTCCTTTCACAAGTAAAAACAAACACCTTAATCACATTATTTAATCAGACTTCTTTCCCAATGGCTTACAACCAGGTAGGAAAAAAAAAGAAGCAGCTGATGTGCATATCTCATGCTAAAACAAGAGTTAGTAAGAAGGATACACAAAATTTGTTTAAATATTGGCAAGTCCTGAAATTCTTGCCAACTGATATTGTTAGGGCAACTAGAAACACCATGAAACATGACAGGACTATGCAATGGAAGATCTGGGTGTGTATGTTGTTAGGGTCAACAGTCAGTTAAAGAAGAAGTAGCATAATTTAGCCTTCAATGGCTTTGAAGATATACAATGGAATACTCACTTTCAGCTTCCTGTCTGTCACAGGGTAAACTCTGATAAGGTCATATCTAATCTGACAGTTCAGATCACTCAGTAACATTTAGACTATGTGAGCTAACTGTACCTTTACTAATTCTTTCCTTGTTGCCTATAACAAAGCCATCTTGGAACTTCCTGATCCTAGAGCAGAGCCCTTCCAGGAATCAGTCTTGTGCATTTTTCCCATCTTCTCTCTAACTACAGGCAGCAGAAACAGGAAGCCATCAGTAGATACATTGCTGTGCATCCCTCTGTTTGCACTGCACAGAGAGCAGAAATGGGAAGCTGAATTAGGCTAGAGGGCTAGTGAGGGCCTTTGATGCAGATGCTGACAAGGATCATAGAATCACAGAATCATAGAATAGTTAGGGTTGGAAGGGACCTTAAGATCATCTAGTTCCAACCCCCCTGCCATAAGCAGGGATACCTCACACTAAGCCATGCCACCCAATGCTTCATCCAATCTGGCCTTGAACAATGATCAGTGTAGCAAAACCTTATAAGGCCTCTCACACAGGTATGGGAAGGCAGGCAATACAACTGCATGAAACACCACATTAGAAGAAAATAATCCCTCAAGTTTATAAGCTTATTTTTTTTCATAACTTACTATACACTCAAGCCCTTGTCATTGATTTATGTAATCTCACATGCTCAACTAAGATGTATGCACTTCAATGGCAGCATTTAATTGCTCAGCCAAAAGTCTCTCTTACTGAATCCCAATTTCACCCATTGTCTAATTTAAGCACTCCCTCTAACCTTCCCAGCCTTTCAACAGCTCACCAACACAAGCAGCTTTGCCGCCTTCTGGTTTAGCAAATACATTCAGGAAAAAAGTCTTCTCCAGAATGGGAAAAACAGATACTTTTTTTCCATCCAATGCATAATTAATGTATGAAAATTACTGCCATAAAAAGCCAAGAATTTAGCAAGGTTCAAGAATAATTTATGAGAATATCAAAGTCATAGTAACAGATACCAGCAAATGTGTTTAGAAAGGCGTATGAATCTCAGTACCTTAGCGTTTAAGTCTTTATGTGACTCATGATCAGAAATAGTCTTTCCTGCAAATACGTTACAATAGTAGTAGACCACTAATGAGTTTTTGTATCCTTCTCTAAAGTATCTGTTACTGTCCAGTTATAATACTGGATTAATTGATCTGCTGTGGATTGCGATGCTGACTTGACAATCTTCTCTTTCCTCAGAGAGGAGCTTTGCTAATCTGGCTTTTCATGCAAACATGCTTAAAGTACAATGATAAAGAAAAAAACATCAATAATATAAAAATATGCACTGTGGTCACCTTAAGAGCAGCACATAGAATCACAGAATAGTTAGGGTTGGAAAGGACCTTAAGATCATTTAGTTCCAACCCCCTATTTGACCTCTCTTCTTTCTTTTGAAATACCAGAAGCAAGGCAGATCAATATCCTTCATGCTATATTACTATTATATGACAAATTGAACCCTCTCAGTGCCTGTAAAGCTTCTCTGTCACTATAAGCCACTTTCATAAACCCAAAGCCAAAACTGGACAATTTAAAAGCAATGATTGATGGCCTATATGGTTCAGTATTTTCTTGATCAGGCACAAATTTTGAGGAAACCATGTGCTATGCCTCTCAACTTGAGCATAAACAACACAGAAGTTATTAACTGTTCATATTAGAAAGGAAGCAATAGTACTTATGACCTGTAACTTAAGTTACTTTAAATGAATCATGCTGTATTAAGTAAGGCTCATTCACGTCTGCCCAGTGTTAGGTATTTACCTTTAGTCCACCACAGATTGGACAAGCTGAAAAAAGAGCTCTTGTCATCCCGAGGTGGGGGCTACATGTGTCACAGGGGTCAGCTGAGGGCCCACCAGGAGGTGACAGCTCACTACTTTTGGAGTCTGACCCCTGTCCTGGTGGTTTTGTGTCTGACCAACTTGAGACAAAATCCACATAGGTCTCATCACTCAAGTCCTTGCTGCTTTCCGCCAGTAAGGATGGAGGCCTCCTTCTGTCCTGGCTGTGCTCAGGTATCCTCCGTGCTTCCAAGTGTGGTAATAGCAGTTTTGGGTCACTAGCACCTTGAGACAACAGAGCCTGGTCCTTGGATAGTGTGGAATCTGCGCTTTTCGGTTGTACATCTTTGGAAGCTGCCTGTAACAAACTCCTGGGTATATCATAAATGTGTCTGAGAGAGCTGGGAACCTGATACTCTGACCCTGCACCTCTCTGGGGCTCACTGTGAGGACAAGTACATAAACTCTGATCCGAAGGAAAGTTCAAAGGCAAGCTTAGCAATGATCCAAACTCATCACCATGGCAAATGTCCAAGCTCCCAGCATAGGAGGAGAAGCTTCCAGAATAAGAAGAGTGACTACCAGTAGCTATCCCACTGTCAGAAGAACTCTGGCGACCTATTTCCTGTAGCTGTCTGGATCGGAGGGGCTTTGGAGGTGGTTTAGTAGTGCCACGTGCCCCTTCTGGAAGGGTCTTTTCTTCCCCAAGATGAATGCCCTTTGCAGCTGCCAGTCCGTGACTCTCTTGAGAAGTGCTGGCTGAAGACTGCTCAGGCCAAATTGTCAACCTGCTCCCAACACTGACATCTGAGTGGCTGGTATCTGAAGATGAGCTTGAAAGACTTCTCTCATCTCCTAGAAAAGCAGAACACATCAATCTCACATTAAAACACAATCAACAGACTGAAACATTGCAAGCATTAATGAACAGCAAAGGACCCTGAGATTTCATCTGCCTTTTGTAAGGGGAACTTCTGTCAGAAAAAGACAAAATTCCTTCAATATTTTCTATCCCCAAAGGAAAAATAAAATGCAATAGTATGTAATCTTGCCATAACCTTACAACATTGTGGACCATAATGCATTCAGGGTTAAATTTTTAGAGTTTAAGCACAAAGTTCTCCCCTTTTCAACCATATTTTGCTTCTGGATTGTTAATTGGTTTTATTTTAGATACTCCTCTCCGAAATCACAGGGAATAGTCACAAAGGCCCATGCTCATAATAGCTGAGGATGCTCTGAAGAAAACTTTGTTACTGTAATGCAAATCCATGAGACATTTCCATGTTTATATTTCAGCTGTATTAACCAATTTGTTATCTCATTTGTACTTTATTTTCTCTATTTAAATCTTATCTGAATGAAAAAGTGAACATTAGAGACCCAAAAATAAAATCAAACTTAAGACTGTCCTGTTCTCTCCTCTGAGCTCTCCTGCACTGTACTTCTCCATAATATCCATACCAAAACATAAGTATATATCACTGTAATTAACAAAAATAAAGATACTACTATTATATTTTCTTTTACATACAAAAGAGGCATTTGTGCATACATTGTATGGGGTTTGGGTTTTTTCTCACTGGTATTGGTTTTTCTCATTGGTATTTGCAAGGTATTTTCTCACAGGTAACTGTTCCTACCCAAGACAGACTATGAAAGAAAAGAGTTAAACATTCGCATGAAAGGTCCTTAGGAAAAAAAGCCAAACATCACATAAACATGCAGAGACAAAACAAAAACCCACCTTCTATTAACAACAGACACAGTCAACAATGTTATTTTCTTCCTTCTTAAACCGTCCTTCTTTGTGTAAGCAAGGACTGACAGAAGGGTCATTTTGTTGGTATTAATTCTAATTAATTTTGCTAACTTTGAACCTTGGGCAGTAAGTTGCCAGATAGAGTAGAAAGGAAAAGTTTCCACTACAAACTGTGACCTGAGCTCCTGGAGTTACTAGGCTATTTCTAGTCTCAGTGGTTGAGGGAAAAGTTTAGAACAATTCTCCTGCTCTTCACAGAGTGATTCTTGATATACACTGTTACACATTTATGCCATGAAATCTAATTCTTTCCCTTCCTCCAGTGCCCATTGCATGACACTGGTTTGTGACCCCTGTGGGAATGTAACTTCTGAGATTAAATCATACAGCTGTCTAAAGAGAAGGTACAAATTACAAAAATATTAGTGTAGGTCTCAGCAACATGCCCAGAAGAAGAAATATAATTGTTAAATTGAAGTTATTTTGCTTACAAACCCATCTCTTTTCATTTAAAAAATAAGAGTATTGAATTTATTTGATCTCACTTCTCTCAGAAAAACATTTCAGGCACTTTAGAGCTCTGGAAGGGATGCTATCCCACAGTCTTGAAGAAAATGCTTTAATTCTGCAAAGCTAGATGTTCTCCAAGAAAGTGGCAGAACCTTTGTCTTCAGATTCAGGCAAATGTTTTCCTACCAAACCTACAGGGACAGTCTTGGTGTTATGATATATCCCACAAACACAACTATTTAGTTTTCCTAAGACAAACTCAAAGACCAGAATATGAAAAACTTTATAACATTCTTAGGAGAATGTATTTGAAATTGGCCATGTTTTCTAACCAGAATAACTGAATTAAAAAAAAAAAAAAAAAA
>NDXB01017969.1:153830-305872 GCA_002631895.1 Agapornis roseicollis
AAAAAAAAAAAAAAAAACCACAAAAACAAAGCAAAAACCAAAGAAACAAAACAAACAGACAAACAAACAGAACCAACAAAGCAGCCAAACATGCTTCTCTATCAAGTCTCATTTGTTTTCCATTAATTGAGTCAAGTCTAGTAGTTATGGGCTAACCAAGAAAAACCTCAGGAAGTCTCAATGTAATTTAGTCACAAACCACTTTATACAGCAGGGTCAAGACTAACGTAGCCATGGACATAGAGGCACATAAGGAAGTGCCTGAGGATCTTTCCAGGGCTGTTTTCATGTTCATAGGATTTAGAGTCAAGAGCAAGGCAGATGCTTTGAGGATCTAACTTCTGCTTTAAACAACTCGAATAGCAGTTCATGGCATAGGCCTTTTTACCAATTCTACTTTGAGGTATAAACCACTCCAGAAGGACCACGCACAGACAGTACCACAATGAACAAGAATAGTAGCACTTATAGCTAGAGCACGAGAATCCTAGGCTTCACAACAAAGTCTGCTGTAAGCCTGATGTTTGAACTACACAAGTCAGTCCATCTCACAAAGTGGAGTGAGTCCAGTACTTAAGCAGGTATCAAACTTGACACAGTTCTTTGAAAGCTATACATGCACAAATTCAGTAAGATTCAGCAAACTAATGGATTTTCCTGTTTTAATAACATTTGATCCAAAACTCACTCTGCTCAGTTGAAAAACTCCAATCTACATCAATGGACTTCAGACAACTCTGTTAAAGAACCACCCCACAAGCAACAGCAGCCAAATGAAATATCTTGACCATTTTCTATTATTTTCTTTTAAGTTCAGCTTTTTATAATTACGTACATATGGTCATTTCTAAAACCTGGGGAGGAAAGAACACCATTTATTTTTATTCAATTAAAATATTGCTTACCTCCACTGCCCTGGCGACTTGTATGGGACAGCAAGCTCAAGCGCTTTTCTAATTGCAAAGCTTCATGAGCCAATCTTTCTTCTGAATAGGCTGGATTTGGACTTGGATCTTTAAAAAGAAATAGAAAACACGTGAATAAAAGAGAAGAAACATAGAAAATATCTAAAAAGAAGACTTATGTTTAATAAGAATGTTAACTATTCTTATGTTCTCATGTTTGATCTTCTACCAGAGGAAGGGAAAATGCTGATTGGAAAATGTATGGGACAATCTGCTTTCAAGCACATCCTGGAGAAATGCTACATAATAAGTTACAGTTTTAAGTATCAAAGACACTTTCAGAGGTTATGCCCAATGGCTGGAAGAGTTACAGACAGAACCCTGAAGAGCACAGCACCAAAGGCAATAGCTACAGAGAAAATTAGCATCCAGCAGGTCTAAAGGAGTTGAAAACTAGTATGCGACCTGTAAAATGTGTCCTGAATTCACTGAACTCCTTGGGAATTTTATCATCAAGAAAGACCAAATTTTTCATCCCACAGATTTACAAATCCGCATCATAAACTCAAGGGTCATCGCGATTAAACCATCTGATACCTTCTAATCCAGATCACTTATTTACAATAACATTGCTTTCAAGTTTGATGTTAAGGTCATTAAGTTCAGGAGTCAGAGATGAAATAAGTAACTTGGTGGTTCTCTGTCTTCATGCTGAATACAAAAAACACTCCTAAAACGTACTATCAGGGATTTTCCCATACATTTCAGTGAGTTTGCCATTCCAGCTGAAACTACTTCACTGAAGAAGGCTCATTCTATTCTAATAGACCAAAAGTTAAACAGAATGTGGAAGAACTTCCACCAGTGAAACAGGCCAATTTTCTCTAAATCATTTTGTTTCTAGCCCAGGTATAACAATAAAACCAGATGTTGGAAATAATAATAACCATCATCCCAAGAGATTACAGATTTCTTCAAACAGCAATGGGAAGTGTGTCATGTAGATCAGTGGCAAAGGATATGGTCTCCTAACTTATTCAGCATCAGGAGTTTCAGTAGCTCTTTTAATTATATAGAGAAAGTAATTAATGACATAAAACAGGTTAGCTTCCTCACAACTGCTGCTCATGTATATCTGATCAACTGAGTAGTAGTAGCATACCACAAAAACACTTAATTATTGAATCATTTAATAAGAGGTGGGGGGGAAAGGATTAAAAAGGCTATTCATTGCTGTGGTTGAGTTAGGAAGACAAAAAACAGTTGAAATCATGGAAGAAAAAAAATCATTCCACGTTTTCCAGTTTTAAAGTACTTGGGTTTGATGTTGTCAACACAGCAGTCAAATCAACCTCACAATCAGGGGAAGGAACACTGCCAGGTGAGCTGAAGCTCCATGGGAGTCCCTAAATTATTAACTACCTGAGAAACAAGCTGACACAACTCTGCTCCCTAACTGTATTTCACTTTCAGATCTGCCCTGGATAGATCCAAGTGTATCACAGGAACAGAAGTGACAATGCTGAACTTTCTTTCCCATGTAAAGGGGTTTTCCATCTTTAGCAGTCAGCAATCTGGGTAAGATGAGCAGGATGAGCCATACACACACACAGTCCTCCTATAACAGCATACATTGGAAATCAAAGATGGTCTAACAGTGACAAGGCAACAATGCATATGACAAACACAGTCTGTGACCTCTGTGTGTTACAGCTCAAACAGTGCTTGATTTCAGTGCCTGGCACCTTCCAAAATTAAAGAACAGAAAAGAGGACTGTTTGATATGGTTTAATTGTTAGATCTTCATTCTTATTTCCATTGCAATACAATTCATAATAAACATTGACTAGTTGAAACCTGTGCAACTTACTTAACTTGCCAAAACTGTGTAAGCTTACTCAAACAAAACCCCCAATGTTTCCATATGGAACTTTGCCAAAGAAAAATACATGACTTGGCTACCAGCACCTATGGTGCAAACCGTACAGGTCCATGCAAGGATCTCTCAGTAGATGTTCTATGAGTACTTTGAATAGAATTGGCACAGCAGATCAGCAAATTAGTCTAACCAAGATGCAACAGACACTAACTCTTCCCACAGCAAAACCCATCAGTAGGAAAGATCATTCCATTTTCCTCAGAATATGATTACTTGATAAATATAGACTTTAAGAGCATTAATAGGGCACATACACAACTACTGGTGTTTTAGTAGCTGAGATCCATCTTACAGACAGCAAATGATGTATCTAAAAAGACCTTGTCAAACAACTGATCTTGCAAAAATAGCCTATAATAAAATAAAAGATAGGAAGGTAGGAGGGAAGTTGAAGCAAATCAGTAAGTTCATATTTCACATATTTAATTGCTTCTATAAGCCACATTCCCTATTAGCTACACAGCTACAGAACACAACACATTTTGCCCAACAACATGTAAACTCTGGGCATACTGTCTGTCCAACAGGACTGGTAATTTTTCTAGTCAAACTTTCCCTTAAGGACTGTCTATGTATAAAAGGTGGATATAAAATTAGGTCCTTAGTTGTGTGCTGTGACCTCTCATTTCCCAGTTTTGTGGAATATCGATTAGAAAAACCTTTTCTCAACAAATACTAGGAAATACCTAGAGAAACAGTTTCACAACCTTCCAAACACATATAGACTTTAAGTCTTAGGCAGATATTAAAAATAACTGTCCATCAGTCTTTCCAATACCTCTGGTTTCCCCTGAACCTTCTCTGCTAATAAACAAGGCCCCTATTATGGAGAACACACACAGTATTATTTCCCAGAAGCATCAGATTCTTACACAAGTATTTTTGGTTACAGACTACCAAGCACTAATCAGAAGGTTCTGCTACAAGATCAGACTGAGAACTGAAGTCACAGGCAGCCACTTTTTAGAGACCAGTCCTTACTGGAGAGCACACAACCTAATACCTCCTGTCACATGAGGGCAGAAATATGGCCTAAAAATTTATAAAGGCGGGGAGGCTATCAATGGTAAAGTTGGATTTGTTGGCATCATCCTGTAACTTCTGCTTGCACAATACAAAGCCTCTAAATAACTGCATAGTAATTTACTATATTACTAACTCAGGAAGATAGAAGCAGCATGACCGGCACCAAGACAGCTGTCCAAGGAAGTACAGACAGTTCCTTCCTACACAACATCCTGCAGTAGCTCCAACTCCAAGGGCAATTAGTACCTTCATTTCCCAAACTCTTAATAAATGTATACTATATTGAGATTTACTCCCATGGAATTTAGGCAGTAAGATTCAGGTCTTTCAACTAAGAAAGTGTGTTATCATTTTCCAAACAAAAATGGATCCCTCACTATGAAAAACCATCTTTCGCTTGAGGCATTCATTGAAATATTCTTAAGGATTTGCTGCTTTAGGGAAAAAGGGGAAGGATTACATCAAAAGTGGCTGGACTTAAAATGCCTTTGATGGTGATTTTATTTTTATATTACGTTGGTGGATATTCATTTTAGCCACATCAGCTGCTCATCGTGGGAGATTTTGGATACTTTGGCAACATACAAATAAAGTGTCACAGTAATTTAAAGCTCCAGGGTTGTTTAGTAAGCACCTGTCAGAAAAAAAAATGTGTTGTATCAAGTTAAGTGAGCAACTACCCAAGATATGCTTGATCATATACAACTTTAAAATGCAACATTGGTTAATTACTTCATTGAACAAAGTTAGATAAGTTAGTGTTCAAGATGAATTTTGCTAACGAAAAAAAGGAGTTCAACACACATCTGATACACAAACATTTGTCTGATAATACGCATGCAAATTCAGTACAGACTGCAAACTATGCAATCAGTATTCATTACTATGTTGATACTTAGACTTCTGTCAAGACAAGAACATGAAATTCTCTGGTCTGGTTTCTAAATATCTTCTCAAAAGAAACTATGCAAGTAGCCAATATCTTCCAACTAGTATCTGGGGAAAACAAGCCATCCAAACACATCCTGCCCCTCATTGGAGTCCTTTATTTAAAATGCTACACTGCCTAAAAACATCTATGGATACCACACAGTAGTATGCTGTAACACATCCAATGTTCTTTTCCTTCTCCATTTTATTTTAGATGTACACATAAAAAAAATCTTTTATCATGAGAATATTCATAATCGTTTTATACCATTCCCAAAAAGTCAGAGAATAATTTAGGTTGGAAGGGATGTCAGGAGTTCTCTAATCTAAACTGTTGCTTAAAGCAGGTCAGGTACAAGAGATTAGACCAGGTTTTGATAGCTTTCAATAATCAGTCAAGTTTGAATTCCACCGCACATTATATATGTGATTTCATTACATATTTGATACATTACATAATAAAATATATTTAGTGTTCATATATCTATGTTACACCAAGTTTTATGGGAATAAGTATATTTTTCAAAACTACAATCCAGAAAAGATATGAATATACTCAACTAAACATCCCTTGCACTTGCAGTTTACTAACTCCTTTTGGATATTGTGCATTTTGCATTTGTTTAAAGAATCACTTTGGCAAGTAAAAGTAAGAAAACCAGCCACTTTTCAGTCTTCTTCAAACCTGTCTTGACCATTTCCTATTAATTTCATGTTAACACTTGAATACTTCAGCCATATGGTTGAGCTGTTTGTATATGAAGCCACTGGCTTCATTAATTACCCTTCTTCCAAAGACAGAGTAAGCAGATGTTGACTGCGTAACCTCACTAGGTTATAATTGTGGTGCGTACATTGGTGTGCAAGAACACCATCAATGTAACATTTTTTCACCACATTACATTATTTTCTCTGTACAGGTGCCCTTTGTGGGTTGTTTTTTTTTTTTTCCTTTCTTGACAACACCTAAGAGTTATTCAAGCATATTTCATGTTTAAGTTGGAAAGGTACAGGCAACAGCAAGAAACCAAATTCAAATAGCAAACTGCGGAGAGAGGACCGCTTCTTACAAAAGCTTTCGAATTACACAAAAGCAGAACACTGCATGTATAAAGCCCAGTTGAGGCTGTGTAGCATTCTGCTCTGCAGTAAGTGTGAATAACACTGAGTTTTGATCTAGTTACCAGAGGTGTGCAGATGAATAATCTATTTAATAACTAACCTTTTCAAAAGGTTAGGCAAATTTCAATACTCTTGCCAAATACAGTATGTAGCTGGTAGAGACCTGACCTTTTCAAGCAATATACTACATTCTGTGTAATAGCATGCTTGGTAAGGAAAATTATTTGATGGATGATTCACTACTATTGTACACTTGCATATGCCTTAAACAGCTCTATGCAAGATTCTGCATGGATCAATAAATGAAGGAGAACTTAATACAAATTTTCTGTGAAGGGACATATACATGTGGGTAACAACAAACTAGGGGAAAGGTAAAGATACAAGGAAATACAAGTTACAGAGGTCAAAGTAATTTGGAAAAAGGAGTCTGCAAGAATGTGAGCACAGTTCCCTACAGAATAGTTCTCCTGCCAGTAAAACAAAGTGTTTCCTGTGAGGGAAACAAAGTGAAATCAAGTGGCTGAGTCCATCTTCACCTCATTTTAGCAGCAAGTCCATCAAGCACAGAAGACAAAAGACTTCAGAAAAGAGGTTTTCCCTTACAAAAACTACCAAATAATCCCCAGGATATTCCAAATCCACTTTATGAACTTCAGTGAGGTCGGAGTTTGTAAAAAAGAAAGGGAATGTAGTATGTGGCTATGTATAACAACCCACAAATGCCGGAGTTGATAACCAAGATGTGAAAGCACATTTATCTCTACATGCCTCTTAAAAAAGATTTTTCAAAGGACATGTCATCTAAAATTAAAATTTTTAAAAACAAGACTAAAAGACAACAGAATAGTTACTTGCAGGCTTAATTTTTCTAGACAAGTTTTTGTTAAATGAAAAATTTAGGAGCTGTATATGTGTAATACACTTTCAGATACGCAGAAAAACATGATCGATAGCAGAGCTCTAAGTACCTGTGCTGCTCTTTTGGGTTTCTGTCATTGGGTTTTTGTTTGCATTTTTAACAACTCCAATTACTTGAACACAAACACAGATTATCATATAAGAATGAGGTTTTATTGCCTACTATTATGTTTACTTTATTTACTTTGGTTTTACAGGTATAGGAAAGAAGAGATGAACTGAGCCTTGCATTTAGCTTAACTAACTTTTCATAATTATTTTCACAGGCTTTGCGCCCAGATCTAATTCTTCCCATCACATTTCCTTCCTGCAATGATCTTAATCTTGTAACATTATTAAGACCCTGACAAACTCCTGTTAATTGTCTAACACATACAAACAAAATAAGTATTTCCTACAAATCCTACCTCATCCTTCACCATTCTTGCTGCCTATTCCGACTATAACCCACTGACAATTCACAGATATTTTTCTGTACTCTCATTTTGACATTCTTGCCCTGTTTGACACAGTCATTCTGACTCAATACTACCTTTCTTCATCTGCTAAATTCAAAAGGCAACAGGGCTTGCTGTGATGCCATCAAATTCCCCCTCTAGACATTACAGTACATGCAGCATTTGCCATGAAATAGGAAAAGGAATTTAGTCCTTGCACATCAGAAAAGAAACAAAAGCTGCAAAACTGAAATGTGATGTGGAGGCCTGAATGGTTTCTGAGGTTGGCAAGACTTCATTCTAAATGTTTCAAATGAATCCAAAATGTCCTAGAAATTAGTGTTCCATTAAACTACCAAAATAGTAATGCAGACATGGATCCGAGTTGAACTATGTAAATTTAAAACTAGAGGTTAGGGTTCCTTTCAATCCAAAGTGCCATATTTTAGTACTGTTAAATAAGAAAAGGCTAAAGTTAGCAGTATCACCAGGAATATGAATGAGCCAGGGCACCAAGGGGGAACTGGGTACATTCAACTGATAAATCTAAACTGTGGCATTTCAGAACGAAAACCACTTTGCACTTTCTACACCCTTAGTGTCTGTAAGCTGTTCTTACATACACAACAATAAAGTGCTAGACATGACAAGTTCCTATTTTGCTCAGTTACTCTATACTTCCTATATTAACCTGGTAGAACTGGACGCAAACCAAAAGGGCCCTTCGTCGGGGAGATGCCACGGACGATACAGTCGAACAGAAAGCTGATCTGCTCTCCTTCAGCACAAGAAAGGAAAAAAACACCAGCCCCTGCAAGAAAGCACAACATAAATATGTGTTTTTCACTTTGATACATTAGAAATATATTTAGATGATGCTATTTATAATATAGCAGAGTATTAAGTGCAAGCCATGAAAAGACATTAACAAGATGTTATCCAAAGAAAAGACATAAAAAGAAAAAAAACTCGGGTCAGCACACATGTACTATATCACAAACATACACATAAATTCAATAGCTACCTAATCTTTTACACTAATTTTCTGAGATTCAGGCACTTAGAGCAATGCTGAAACACAAGCCATATTCTCAACACCCACCTGAGTCTTTTATTTTATATACTTATATTTTATAGAACAAATCTTAACTATGCAATAAGGGATACTTAAAGTGTCTTTATCAAAATGAACCAAGGTATTTTTACTTTTACCCAATTTTAACAGAGAGCAGTTTTTTATATCCCAATGATTTAGGATTTGGTTATATTGCTGGATTATAGTATAAATTTTCCTAGACTAAGTCCTATGTGTCTATTATTAACAGAATGTAACACAACTCCACAGGTTGTCATCAGATCTTTACCCTTTGCTCTATTCTGATATTTTGCTTTCCATTCATTAAGAATAGCCCCAAGCAAAATTAGAATGAGAATCACTAAGTAAACAAACAAGTTCTGGGCTGCATGCTACATGGCTACATGGACAACACATAAGATTAGAAATGCTCCACAAAACCCTTTAAGAATTGCCAGTCCAAATATTACTCATATGAGGAAATTAAAAAGTAAATCTTAAAACATCAGGCAAGAGACCACCCATGCACACCAGGAAACCACAATAGCAAATCTCAGACCTGCAGAAGGCTTTTGCTTATAATTTCCTTAGGGACCTGGGCCCCTAATCTGGACATAAATTTCCCTTCTGCATGACTCTAGCAAATTCTGAGTTGTGTATGCTTTCTTGACAATTTTAGTCCAAGGAGCAGAGCTGGTCTTGACCAGAATGCCTGTATCCCCATCATTTTCCACATATATGTCCTGTCTTATCCAACAGGATATTCACATTTTACTTAAGCAATGGATACACTTTTGACTACTTGATGAAGGGTTATGGATTCAAACAAAGGGGATAGTAAAGAGTGGACCACAAACTAAAATAATTATTTAGTAAATTAGATATAACCTGCAAGCTGTAAACTGACCACTCTAGGAAAAGCATATTCTGGTCAACAGTCTTTTTATCATTCCTAACTTAAGTCCCATCTAAATCTTTGTCTGCTCTGCTTAAATCTGTTCAAGACAACATTGTTAGCAGCGTCTTAGTAACTTGATTTATCACTCCACCACACAGAATTCCTCTTCAGATCTTACTGATCAAAATTTCTTCAGCTGTAGAAATGGAAATCCTGTTCTTGAAACAGTTTATTTCATTTGATGAACTGCTGGAAATTTAGCAGTCTGGTAGAAGTTAAATTTATACTTAAGGGTTGGCTTGCCAATCATTTCTAGAGAACAAGGTCTCAAATGTATTACTTGAGACTCAGAATAGACAAATATTAAAATGCTGAGGTATGTTTAGGCGGTTGAAAAGATGAGCATACACAGGATCATGAAATGTAAACCAGAGTAAAGCCTAGTTAACACTGCACTTCTCTGGCATTGTTTCTTAGTATTGTTTTGAAAAACAAGTTTGCCCCACTTTTCTTCACTGTGCATATACATGCCCTGGCTTCAGGATCAAAGACCAAGGAGATTACAACAGTAATCACGAAGTCTGACAGGTATGAATGTTTCTGGTGGTGACTCACTCTCAGTCTTGTCCCATTTCACCTACCCAAGAGATGCCAAAGAGTCAGAGAACACTGAATTAGAAAAAGCTAAGTGCAAAGTATGCATTCAGGAATGATTTGAAATTCAGTTCTTCCTCTGAGCTGCCTTCTCCTCCCTTCACAGAGTAGCAGGAGTCTAGGGAAACCAGTTTGCCTAATCCTAGATGGTATGACTCCTCCCCCATGAATCACACTGATGCCAGAAGCCATGCCTGCCTTGAGGCAGCAGGGCAGCACAAGGCTTTGATGGACTCTGAATATGACCTTTCCATTCCATGCGCAATAAGTAAGCAAGATATAGAGATGACATGGCAGAGGACATTTGTATCTCAAGGGCAATGATACACTATGTGGCTTGATAATTCAGCAGAATCCTACATATCCATGTTACCACTCAGGAAAAAAGAATCCCTTGGATATTTCTGTCATAAAGAGTACATCTGAACCACTTTGTTCTTTTATCACTATTGTCAAGAGTCTTCCTTAAACTCCTAAGAGGCTATAGAAACTTTTGACTTTAATGGAAACAAAAATGTAAACACATGCATACAAGCTGGACACTTAACTCAGGAGATGATTTCTGCATAGAACTATCATATATTTGGAAATCCCAAGAAGAAACGTGATGGGTTTATAAACTAGTGCAAACAGTGAATGCACATGTGCACATGGATACAAATCCAATATATACATATGCATAAAGTATTTATTTGTAGATTGTATTATTCACTTGATCACCACAGTTGCTGATCAACTTACAGAAAACATCCTTGTTTTGTTAGGTAGAACTAGATTGCAAGGGAAAGAAGCTTGGGGGTCCCTGTAAAGCACATATGAATAGTAAAGCTTAACTATGCTTTAAAACCATATATAAAATCCATCAGCTACATTTCTGCTTTCTTACTAGAAATTAGACATATCAATCATGTGCTGGAACAGATTTGGTGCAGAAGCATTTGGGAGCCAAGGAATATGTGGCATGCATCACTGTAATACCATGCAGCTGTTTACTAGACCAAAGAGCTCACTCACTCACTCTCATCATAGGATAAGACACTTGGTGAAAAGCAGCCTGCAACCACTTGCATAAGGCTGAAATACTAAGCCTCTGTGGCAGTCAGCAGTAAAGCATTGTACAGTCTCCTGAATATTCAAGAAAAGTTGCCAATTTCATAAAACTTTCAAGTTTTATTAAAATTTGTTGATGTTTTGTTTAAATTCATCATATTAAAAAAGCAAACCCATGGACAAACACATCATCAAAAGGCACAATAACCAAAAATTCCTTCAAATTCTGTACTGTGTGTGAAAGCAGGGAGAAAGAGTCAGTCCATTCCCATGAATTATTCCTCCTAACAGGTGCCAGGCAATGCTAGAGCCTGAAGTCTTTTAGCTATAGGACAAGTTCAAACCATGGCAGTTCAGTTCATGGTAATCATCATGCTGTCAAACCAGAATCTCTCAATCCTGGCCTCATGCAATCCCCTTTAGAAGGTATCTCAAGCTACTCTTCTCTCTGGTGAAAATTACAGCTGGTGTTCCTATTATTGCCAGCTAAGACAGGCATGGCCATGACTACTAAAAAAAAAAAAAGATACGAATGTCTGTTGCCTGCAGTAGGCCTACGTAACATAAAGAAAAATACCTGCACAGAAATAGAAATTTTAACCTATGCAGCCCAGAATCTTTCAAGAAATTCAGACATTGCCCCAGTTCAACCACTTTGACTGCTTCTTATTTTCAAATAAATTCCCATTCGTTATAGGTTTCCTCATCTCCTCCTTTGGCCCTTTCAGATATGCTGGTAGCCACTTCCACTATTTCAGAATGACATTTAAGAGCCACTTGCAGAAGTCTTAGAAAGCAGAAAGCACCTAATTTCATTAAAAAAAAAAAAAATCACAGAAATAATCCTGCTTATCTTGCAAATAGCAGCAGCATCATTTGCTCTTTCAAAGGGCACCATGGGTCCTCCAAGTTCCTCTCTTCTAGGAGATGCTGTTAGAAAACATGAGGCAGCTTCAAACTGCTAATGGAAGGTAATACTGAAGTACTTGAACATTAGAGAGCCTAAATTCTCAGTGTTAACACGCCCTTTTATTACCCTATTTCAATTTTTTCACACTAACCTAGAAGTTAAGATTCTCCTGGAAACTGGTCTCTCTAATGAGAGCAGTGCACTCTAACTGAACAAGCAACTTAGGAAAAGCACTGGAACAGATTGCCCATGGAGGTTGTGGAGTCTCCTACGCTGGAGATATTCAAGGCCCACCTGGACAAGTTCCTGTGTGATGTACTCTAGGTTACCCTGCTCTCACAGGGGGGTTGGACTAGATGATCTTTCAAGGTCCCTTCCAACCCTTAGGATTCTGTGATTCTGTGAAAGGCTCCTTTTTTCCATCCCATTCCTCTAAATAAACCTCTTAATTAACTCCTAGGCTCAGATGCCAAGCTTTTTTGCAAATGGTATGTGTGATTGAGCTGCAGCTAGAGGAGCTGGGGACAGAGAGAGCCAAATTTGCAGCTGTCAGGAGCAGAAAAAAGTCTTTTCTGATCTCTAACAGTACAATTGTGATGTTAAGACAAGTTCAAAATGTAAATGCTCTTTCTCCTATTTAAGAGTAAACTAGTGTTAAATATCTTGAAAATGCACCTAGTTTAATGTTTGAAATCTTAGCATAATCTCAGATGATTTCCTTCTGCCTGGATTGAGGACCAAACCCTTTGGAGTTGTACAAAATCTATACTGAGCAACTAATTGTAAATATAATTACGCTCAATTATAATTATAATTTAGCTAAAATGTAATTATAATTTAGCTAAAACAGATTCCATACCCTTTAAGACATGATTTCTACCACAGAAATATCCAAAGCAAGCTGTGCTTCTGTCTGGGGCTTCAGGGGTTTTTTTATGGAGAGGGAAGTCAATCCAACCACAAGATTGTCAGCTCTTTTTAGTATGGTATTTATTACAGTGGTATTTAAAACTCCACTAATCCTCCACGTTCAGAGTTTCAGAGGAAGAATGCGTACAAAAATGCAGTTTCACCAATAGAAAGTAACAGAAATATGAGTCCATTTCCAAGGTGCTGAATGGGACTGGCCAGTATAGATTTAAAAAAGGGAGATAATGCCTAACCAGTCAGACAGTCTTTGACAAAATGACTGGTTTGGTGGATGCAGATTGTCCACTGACTTTAGCAAGGCATTCAGCACCATCTCCTATAATATATTCATTGACAGACAGATCAAGTAGAGACCAGATAAGAGAACAGTGGAAGGGACTGAAGACTGGCTGAAGTGCCAGGCTGAAAGGATTATGATGAGCAATGCAAAGCCAAGCTGGAGACCCATTTTTCTTTTTTAAGAGAAAACTGATTTGTTTTCTCACAAGCTGTAACACATTCCTTTCAATAGTGGAAAACCTTCTTTAACCCTAACCTCTGAATCAGGCAGGGAAAGATTTGAACCCAAATCTTCCACACTGAAAACAAATGTCTTAAATCAGGAATCAGGATATAACAGTTGAGTCTATACTTACAATCTTTGTAACTCAGGTCTGTAACTCTTGACCAACAAAATAAAACTCCCTAGGGTAAAACAGTCAAAATAATTTCATTACCATCTTCCCTAAATTTGGCCACAAGTCCCACAGCAGAATATCTTTGGATTCTTAAACCTTTTACTTTTTTCAGTTTGGTAATTGAACAAATCCATTATTCCCACATTTCAGTATGCAAGTCCAGCAATTTGACATCTACACTGGCAATCTGCATACCCATTTGCACTCAGGGCTCATCAATTCAGCATGGCTTCAAACTTTCAAAGTTAAAGCCTTGTTTTCTAATGATTTATATGATATTATACCAAGGCACTAATTATCTTTCCTTTTCAACTCTTGCCTAATTCTTTGTGTTTATCTGAAGTAAAAGCATGAGCTAAACTGGATGTTGGAACAAGAAATTGCTCCACCTCTAAATATATATCTTAGCTATTAGGGGACAGAAATTAGCTTCATCTTGCTTGCTTGCTTTCACTTAGACCCCATAAATCTCATGGTCCCATAAAGTGACAAACTACTAACAGGGAAAGGAACAGACTGAAGTTCCTAACTTTTGAGAGGTAGAAGGCCTCTATGGGATTTGCCTTTGCACAATGAGAGCCTCGATGCCACCTGTAACCTCAAAGCTCTGTATGATTTTCCTTCTGCAAACAACAAAATAATTGATCACAATTTAAGAATATGAACATTAAACCAATTTTCTTTATGTTTTGAATGACACAAGCCATAAAATTTCATTTCCTTATTTTTGCTCTGTGTCCAAGAGTGATAGGTGACTGAACACCTGAAGAGCCACAGGGCTCAGCCAGGATTCCACATAGTCACATTTTTTACTGAACATCAGGGTTGAAGCCTGCAGAAATTTGCTCAGTTGAACAGACTCTTTGGTAAGAGGCTGCCTGTATGGCAAAGCAGCACAGCCGGTTCTGCAATTTCCACTTGGAATGAGACTAGCATTTACATTTCTACATGAGGTTTCAAACATCTTTTAGAAGACAAGTTCCACTTGTACTTACAGAAGCCGCACCTGGTACCTCCTTCAAAGATGAATCCATTTGGGACAGCTCCATACCGGCGCAGATCTGAAAGCTTCCATTGCCCCATGACACTGGGAGGAACGTCTTTTACAAGGACGAGAATGTCATTGCAGAAATGTAGGGTAGCAGGCCCGCTCTCTAGTTTAGTGCCAGGTGCTACAAAAACTTGAAATCTATGAACTATCAGATAAGGAAGAAAAAGAATATTACTATGGAAAACAGAAGGAAGGTACCATGACTTATGTGATACAAGTCATTCTATTAATCTGTGATATGTGGACCAGCCCCTGCCCACACCATGAGGCTCTAGCATAAAGATTCTAAGCAGAGGCCAGACAGCCCCATCTGAGTAGCTATAAACTCATTACTCTCTATTATGCCAGTTTGGGACTGGAAAAGAACAAATTAAATATATACACACACAAAAAATTATTAATTTATCCTAACTCAGGCTATTCCCCATCTCAAAGTAGTTAGTTATCCAGCCCACATTCCAGTTACCTCTTCCATCCTTGCATCACCACATGGGTTTCTTTCTATCTCCTTCTCTAAACAGCCTGTGCCCCTCCTTTCCTAAGTGCATGCACACACACGTAACACAGTGCCCAAGGAGCCCAAAAGCCAAGGCTCAAAGTAGTAGGTAAGTTCTAACCAGAGCTCTGTCACTGACTCATTTGCAGCCTTTAATAAACAGCTTCATTCCTTCCCTAGCAGTAAAATGGGGAAAAATTACATTTTCCCACCTTTGAATCTTTTGGGAGTTGGTAATGGTAGATGCCCAGACATTTAAAATTACTAGGAAAGTAAGTGATTCATAGGTAATAAGCACTGTTAGATGTCAGTTAATTCTTCATATTTCACAGCATAAACTTCAAAAGACTGGAGAAGAAAAGGAAATACCAGTCTCATCCAAGTTTACGAAATTCAGATTCAAATCCCAGCTCCAGTATCCCCTATATTGCGAGAGTCTTTGCCTAAAGTAAAAACTGCTGTAGGCTGGTCTCCCACCTTCTCCTCCAGGGCTGTTGCATTCTGAATTATAAGCTATTGGGTACACTTGAAGGACTCAAATCTCACAGTGTTTCAAAAGGAGCAATTTAAGTGAGCAGGCACTTAATTCCCAAACAACTGTTTAGGCCTCCACTACTCCTCCTCCAGTTTCTTTTCTCTTGTAATTAGACAATAAAAAGAAAAACAAAAATATGTCTTGACACAGAGAAGAATCAGGACTGTTACATTTTCAGTCAGAGGCTTTTGGTGGGGCATTTATCAAGAAGCCCAAGGAAGTTGTGAGTGCTCCATCCCTGGCAGTGTTCAAAGCCAGGTTGGATGAAGCCTTGGGTGGCATGGTTTAGTGTGAGGTGTCCCTGCCCATGGCAGGGGGGTTGGAACTGGATGATCTTAAGGTCCTTTCCAACCTGAACTATTCTATGATTCTATGAGCACAAGGATTTAGCTTTTGGTTATCCTTCAGAGATTATACAAACAGCTACCTGCCTGTGAAATCTATAGGGTAAACTTCCAGGTAATCTCACTTCTAACAACCACCCTTCCCTGTTTCTGGCCTATACTTCTTCAAGCATCATGAATTTCAGCTAGGTCTGAGTCTTGCTTCTCATCTAAACACTTGCTACATTCTTACTTACCATCTTAGCTGTAAGTCAACTCCTCATCTATGACGTGCATTAGATAAGTTCCCTAAGGCTCCAGCAGAATTAGCCGCAAAGTCATTCGAGTGAAATGTGCAAGGAGACAGAGATAGATCTAACTAACCACAGCTCTACTTACAGCTTTGCCAGTAGTATTATTGCTAGGGAGCAAATCAGTAGTCACACAATGTCCCTTTTTGGGCACAGTTGTTACACAACCTGCTTAAACAAACTATGAAAAATGATATCAAAACCATCATGATAAATAACATTCAGTAAGGAATCTGATATTATTTCCAACCCCTCTGCTCAGCACTTCGCTGGCAATTAAACCACAGGAGCAGAAGCATCAGTATCCTTTCTGCCTCACAAATGAGGAATGAAGTACACTCTTCACACAATCAGTTGCAAGTTATAACAGCTGCTAAAAACAAAGAGCTGCAGCTCAGATTCTAGACCAGTGTTATAAAACTGCATATCCATATCTAAAGCCAAAGTCAAGAGGAAAAAAAACTAAAACAAAGCAGATCTGGACATGAAGCTTTTGTCATATGCTGCTTTCTTAGTAAAAAGTTTTGGTTTTTTCTCATTTTGTCCCAACCATGTACTTCTCCTTCTCTGAAAAATAATGAATAAGACAAAAAGCTGAATATGTCCATGAATAAAAAGTACTATTTAAGCTCCTAATTTCCTTTAGCTCATCACAGCTAATCACGGACCTGCAGTATTCTAACTTCTCAGAAAGAGTTTAGGCTCAAGCATTCTTCTCACACCTGATCTACACCTCAACTTGCTTAATCCCAGTGTTTTTAATAATCCTGGTTCTTTTATTCCAGGAATAACATCCACCTCATGTGCTAAAAACAGATGGAAAACACAAGGAACTCTGGTGCAAATGCCTCCATTCTGTGGTCTTCATTCAAGCACAGGAACAACTTCACTCCTTTCCCTTTCCCTTTCTTTTGCTGCTTCCCAGACTCTGAGGTCATCTGCCCATGGTCTATTTTTATCATCCAGCAACCTTACTTCCAAGGCATGCAAAGGCAACCTTACTATGCTTCAAGAAAAAAACACCAGTCACCATCCTCTCTTCATCTAAGATTCCATTCTTCTCTATTTCTTCCTACTCAGACTAGTCTCACTTTAATTTGGCTTCTTTCTCCTGACTGAACCTGCAGTCAGAGATGAAATCGTGAAACAAATTTCTGTACTCTGTTCTATCCTTCTTCCCCTAAGCTTTTTTGAAATTGATATTCTACAAATTATTGCCAATTCAACCAATTATATTTGGTTTCTTTCTTCTTCATTTCTTCACCTCCACACATGTTCTCTCCCACTAAATCTTTACTTCACGGCTACACACATCATCATCCAATAGACTGTATTCCTACCTTACTTTCCTTTAAAAACAAAAAGCGAACATCTTTGCTGCTGCTAGACTGCCTCCTATCACAACCAGACTGAGATTAAATACTCTCTATCCCACCACTGCATCAATGCAAGATCATGAAAGCCAGACCTACCCTTTCAAATTCAGATTCAAATTCTCTTTCAGATTTCAGGAGAAGTGTATGCTGTAAATAGACCCTAAATCCAGTAAAGAAACAGAACCAGAACACAACACAGCTCCATCAAAGTGTATCAGCTACTCCAGCTACTCGTGCCTGTATTGTTCAGAAACTATCTCTAACCTTTCCCCTTATGCAAGGCTTCATATTTGATAGCTCCAAGTGGTTCGCCCAAGCATCTCTCTTGCAATACTTCTATATTTCATTACTGTAAAATTCCCACCATCTTTCTATGTAGGTACTGCAAAGGAATGAGTCCAGCAATGCAACAGATGGCAAAGCATATGTAACAAATGATTAAGATGGCTAATGTGCATCTTCCCTACACCTACCCTCCTTCCCTAGTTATGACTAAACAAACATAAGACAGATACCGTGGATTACCAACATTATCAGTCTTTGTTCAACATTGTACATTTCAGAGCTGCTAACCAAGCAAATAAAATAAAAGGATGTGTAAGAGTGAAACTAGCTGGAAAGACTGTGTCTGATGACAGTCCTTATTGCAAGATGCCTCTTCTTGAAAGCGGACACCAGCACTAATAAGCATTATAAATACAACACCTAGTAGGCAGCTTAGAAAACTAGGATTAAACTAGCCAAGTGCAACTCAGGACTCTCCTCCTTTAATTCAGGCTCCCTCTGAAATCTGTTGTCAAAATCCCTAAGTAAATTGCAGAACCAGAAATAGAAGTCTGATCAGTTTGCTTCAAAGCTACACACTTTCAGTGCCAAAATCAAAAACTCAATGCTCCCACAGTTAGCTGTCAGTACTGGGCAGTACCATGACCAAAACCTATCATAAGGGAGACCTGCTTTAAGATGCAAAGTGAAGACCAGTCTCTTCACTCTCAAATGAGTGACAGTCTTTTCCATGACTATACTTCATTGTTCGCATTTTGGCTATGTTTTTGTTTGCCTTTTTTTCCCCAGAAGATAAAAACAAAGCATGATAAGACAAAGGTTACCTTCCCCCAAACTGTAGCGGATTCGTACATCCCACGCATACATTGTTTCCTTGTTCTCAAATCCCAGCATCACAACTTGAGAGAGACAGATGATTGCAAGCGTGTGGTTCAAGCCCTCATAAGGTAGCCCAGGATCCAAGCCACAGATGTCTTCTAAGGTCACGCTGCTCCTCTCCTTATGCCCTTTTGCTCGTTCAGATTTATCCTTGTACACAAGCATGAGCAAACAGTCTAAAAGAAGCAAAACTGTCAGAGATGATGAGGCAGAATATAGAACATAACACATTTCTCAGTGCTCCTCTTCAATACAACAGTGGTTTACAAACTCAGGGTCAGTCTAATCAAGTCAATGCAAGTACTCAATTTCCTTTTCCCATCCCATCCCCAGATAGTTTGCAGTCCCTGCTTTTAGGGAGCAAACATTCAAGGCATGTTTCAAGGGTAATCTGCAGGCTCAGGAATAAGGAGGCAAGTAAAAAGTCTTCCCTGTTTTACTTTCCAACAATCCAGTGGTTTCTCAGACAGTCTCTGGAGTGTGGGACTCATTCAATTCTGAGCACAAGAAGTTACACTACGATAGCTGTTCACGTTACCAACACTAAAGACTGAGAGGCTGGTGTCATCTGTATTTCCGTCAGAACATGCTGAACCACAAATGAAATTCTTACAGTAGTTCACAGATTACTCAACTACTAAATGGCGAGCAGACTGCACTGCCAGATTGTTGGTGGTAGCTCAAGTTTCCTACTTAAATGCTACACGGTAGCCATTGCTAAATAACCATTATGTGCTACACTTTTTTGAAAGTAAAATATTTCTATGTGCCAGGGGTTGGTTTTAACCCCTTCCTAGAGGTGTTTATTACACTGTAACTATGCAGCAATTCAAGTGCCATGGTCCCATGGGAAATGCACATTTCAGAAGTAACCCCAAAAGACAAGAAAAAGGGGAGAGGCCTCCTCTAACTTTTGCACTTGTAACAAGAGCTCTCCTCTTCCCCCTTCCTATCACATAGCACTTGATTTTGCAATTAACGATCAGTATCAAAGCTGTTCCATCCACAGCTTAAGCTCCCCTACATACCATAAGGAAAAAGTCCCCTGTGCACCATCTGATGAATGCTGGGATGTGGTGCTGCAAGCCCTGGCAAGGTGCCCTGCACCCTCAGCCCAGCAAAGGATGTGTATGTCTCCAAAGAGGTGAAAAATGACTGAAAGACTGAACCCTCTGCTAGCTAAAGCAGAGCTCTGCATTGCCTCACAATTGTTTTCATCCACCTGTTAGCAAAAACAGCTGCAACAATGAGATTCAAGCATTCTGCAATACAATTGTGAGTCTGAAGAAAGAACAGCTACAGTTTACAGACCACTGGGGGCTTTTTCTGGTAAACCTGGCTAATTTAGATAGAATAAAATACTAGTTTTGAGGAATAAACCACAGGATTACTCAGTAAGTTGTCAAAGCAAATTCCCTCATTTCCCCCCTTCGAACTTTTCTTACTTAGATACCCAGGCCTATGTTCACATGTCTAGATACTAGTTCTAGGATCTACAGATGCACGGAAGTTTAACAAAGCCAGTTAAGACAGGCATTTAAGACAGTAACACACAACTGTATTGACTCAAGAGCAGCGAGTTAGGTCTGAAGACCTTCAATTACTAAGACATCTTTAGCCTACCAGCAACAACCTAGAAAAGACACCTTAATCCATTCTGCAGCAATGCAGATTCACATTTTCTATGTGGAAAACATATACTTTCAGGCCCAAACGTTTTCTCTGTTAGGAACAGTTGGGGAAACCTGAAACCTACTTTTGTTTCTCCAGCCATAAAACGCTGGCTTTGAATAACATTTTCAATTTCCCCTTCAGAAGCAGGAAAGTGATTTTTTTCTTTTTTTTTAATTCAAAATGTCATTTTATTTTTAAATCGAAGTGATATTTTATGTCAAAACACTGATCAAAAATACTTACCGAGCTTACAATGCCAGCTTTTTTTACAGCCACCAATCACCCTGAAGAATAAACGGCATCCAAAACCAAAGAGCTGTGCCTTGAGAAGTCACCTTTCCCGCTGGTTTTAGTCAGCGCCTGGTATTAAACTACTCAAACCCGACACGCGGGCACCACTGGCAGCCCAAGGGACTACGTTACACCGGACACTGGCCGCGGCGATTCCGGGGGGCTCCGGCGGTAGCCGCCTCCTATTTCTGTCCACCTGGTTCGTTGCCAGATAATTTAAGGCCCGCTCCCCCGATTAAATAAGACAAGAAACGAGGAAAGAGCAACGACGGCTTTCGGGGAGCCCCGTCGAGGGTGATCTCCGGCGGCTGCGAACCTCTAAGGGAGTCCTGTGAATTCCCTGCCCTCGGGGCCCCCAACCTCGGGCGGGAGAGGGAGGGACGCCCCGGCACCTGCCTTCCCTTCCCCGGGACGGGCCCCCTCTTACCTGCCACCGGTGAGGGCTTGCGCAGCACCAGCCACCTACTCTTCCACTGTAACGAGAGGCAAAAGGAGAGGGTTAGCCAGGGCCGGAGGAAGGAAGAGCGGGCTTCTCTCCCTTCCTAGGGAGGGGGTTGTCGATGGGGGACCCCGGCCCCAACCCGCCGCGGGGCCGGGCCGAAGGGGCGCTGCGAGCAGGCACCTTTTTTCCATCTCTCAACTTGACGTGACCCTCCACCAGCACGGAATCCGTCATCTTCAGTCATGATTCCGGACAGCTGCGCCCGCCCGGCTCGCTGCGCCCTCCCCGCGCTCTGGACCAGGGGTCACTTTCAAAATAGCTTTATTAGGTCCCCGCACAGGCACAGGGAGCGACGCGGGCGAACGGCCAGCGTGGCCCTGCCCTCCTCGGCGCCCCCGGCCCCACCGGGCAGTGGGGGGGACAGGGAGGCTTCTGGGTGAAGGGAGAGGGGGTCCCGGGAAGTTTTTCCCTCTTCTTTATTCATGTATTGTATTGCGATATTGGGGGTTAATTAATTATGACTGTTTTTCCTGCAGGGTGTCGGTAGAGGGAAGTACAAGGGGCGCACCCGGAGCTCTACAATCCCTAGACGGCCGCCCCGCCGACATCCTCTGGTGCGACCCTGGGCAGGCGCCGACCCCACTCCGCCGACCTAACATCGCTCCGGGCTTTGCCGCTGACCGCTGAGCCGCCCGGAGGCTGGGGGCGGTGGGAAAGCCTGGACCGGATCTATGCGCCCTTTGCCTCCGCGGAATGAGGCCTGGCGCCTGCGGGCCGAAACACCCCTTTCCCCCCACCCTTCTTACAATGCCCAAATTCCTCTTTCAAAACCCGTAATTACGGCTCCCCTCGCCTCCCAGAAGACATGCAGCCAACTACCCCGGATAAAAATACTCCCTTTTTTCCCCCCCTTTTCTTTGCAATGGAACTGTCACAAGATAACAACCCACTTACACCAAACCCAGAGCAGCTACAATTAATAGAATAAGATGTGTTAATGATGTCCTCGGATTTATTTCAACGAGCAATGGACTAATTAGAGTCCATTATTCTAAAAATACTCCTACTGCATCTTATTTGATGGTAATTATTTCTTCAGCTTTTTTTTTATACAGCACATTTTTCTTTCAATAGCATAATAGAAGGGGGTTTTAGGTTTGCATTTATTTCTTCCCTTTGAGTCGGTCAGTTTTCAGGGAATAACATATAATTTAATAAAACCATTTTTAAGTGTGTTTCATAATGAATTAGGGAGCTGTTTGTTCAACTGGCTTTGCATTCAAATTCAATTTCAGTGTAAGTGTTAGGAAAAATACCAGATAAAATTTCACTAGGAAATTTAAGTTTGATTTTCATTTTAACCAAAGCCATAAGCACTCAAAGGGAAGAGAAAAATAGAGGTCGAGTTTCTATGGGGTAATGCTGCACAGAAAGCCAGGAGGCAGAAGGTGCTGGAGTGCCCCATAGGAATGTGGTCAATGTCAGGGGTGTGAGAGGTCAGGCAAGGACCTCTTGCTTAACCTAGATGTTTACTTGCCACCCCTAGGCTGGCTTTATGGATTTAATACAGTGTTAGTCGCTGCACAGCAGGTGCTTAAATGATGAACTTTAGTTCCACCAAGTCAATACCACAATTGATTTTCATGCATTCAAAGTATGACAGTATTGACTGCAGATTTATCACTTAGACCTTTGAGGGCAGAAAATAGACTGTCTCACCTTATGAACATTCAATATGTTTTAAAAAATAATTGTTATTGATTGTATTGATGTTGCTGTATACTGATATGAGCACCGTAGATTTTGAAAATGGGACCGCTAAAAAGCTCTACACAACGTATCAGAAACACCAGTCTAACACCTTTCCTATCAAACAGCTGCCTTCTTTACAGCAAAAGAAGACTGAGAGAATACATATAACACACCAGATTAAAAGCATGTACAGGGGACGGATATTAATTTCAAAGTGAAGCTGAAGTCACAGAACAGATATGGATGTCCAGAATGGCATAAGCTTTCTGTGGGAACCTGTTCCAAATGGATACTGTCCCAAGAAGAGTAGTTCCTTCATGGTGATTTAATACTTGTCTTTCAGCAGCAGATACTGCTAGTCTTGTTGCACAGTAGCATTCATTTTATGGAGTTAAGCAAGCCAGGCTCATGCTGCAAATGGCCAGGAAGGCAAAGCCAGACAACAAGTCTTTAGCTTCTTTTGGTATCAAGACCCCAGAGGTGGATCTCACTTTCTCAAGCTAGTGTTTAGTGCTTCAGAAAAATAAACTGAAGACTTTGATCTTGAGCATTCTCGGTATTCACAGCTGAAAATCACATCCGAGTACTTACAGCTGCCTGCTGGAAACTTGTGCAACACTTGCATAAAGCTGGGATAGATCCTTTATGCAGAGCTTTTCTGATGCCATCCAGCACAGAAAAGTGTTATTTTTCTACCAGCTTGCAACCTCTTGAACAACCTATGGAGGGATTCAAAGATCTAATTGTAACTTTATCCATAACAGATTAAGTCCAAAAAACAGAGGTTAAAACCTTTTATTAAACAGTTTACATCATTAATCTAGATGACTTTGTTATACATTTGTACTTAAACAAATTCAGGTTTTGGTTATTTTTCCTTACAAAGTTTCTTTTAACTGCAGAAATCATTTATCACGACTAAGGAAGCCATGAAGATGCTGCCAGTACTACAAAATAAAACGTATCTCTGAGTAACTAGGCACCAAAATTATCTATCTTAAAACACAGCTTTGCTTAAAACAACAGGAGAATTCAAACCATTCATTTTCAGAAGAAATAAACTTCACAGCGACACTTCCAAATGTACACATCTGACCTGGCTAAAGGTTCCCTGTATTAATAATAATAATAAAAAATAAAAGTTGTCATTTTCCATTCTTTATACAATGAGATTTTTTTTATTGAATCATTTTCTGCCTTTTTTTGTTATCAAAGCTGAATCCACAGCCTCTCAGTAGCTATATATTGTTATAGTTTCTTTGATTGTTCCCATAACAATTCCATAGGCCGTGACAGCAAAGCCTGAGGTTTATGAGATCACCAAATCCTCAAGGAAAATGCTGAGCTGCTCCTCCAGCCATCCAGTTTAAAAATCAGTTAAGAGAAACCTTCTTTCTGAGTTATCCAAACAGTTGAACAGCCTGTTAGTACAAAACCTAAGATATCTTCAAAACACTGTCAAATTGAAGAAACATTTAGACATCTACCATTAAGGTGAAGTGTTTCCACTGCAGTCCTCAGGGCAAGGAGCAGCTCACAGTCTGCAGAAGGTCCTGACTCTATCAGCCTGAAATCAGGTGCTCTGACTCCCAGCATTATTCAGCAAGCTTTGTGTTCTCAGAAAGCATTGCATTAACCTTGCTGGAAGATTACACACCAGATTCAGCAGAGCTCTGAAGCATGGTCCTGATTTTATGCTCATGGAACATAAAAATATGCTCACATGTTTGGTTGAATCAAAACCTAAACCCCCTGGTTTTTCCCCAGAACTGGTTTGTTGCAGCTAGCTGAGGAGCACCTTCACCTTGATCTACTGGTGTCTCCCAACCTGAAATTCAAGAGATCACTTCTGAGGGGAGGGAATTTCATTTCTAGCACTGGTTTGGAATTGCTAAGAATTACCATGACAGTTACCATACTGTAACTTATAGTACAATATTTATGCCACTTTAATGAAACCAAAAGACCCCCAAACCCTACTTCAAAGGTTAACATATTCAAGTGTTCAACTAGCTTTTCGAGGGGCTATTTTCTCATTAATCCACTTTACATAGTTTGTCACTCGTGTATATACTCCAGGCTTGTTGACTCTGCCACAGCCATCTCCCCAGCTGATAATCCCATAGAGGTAAGAGATTTCATTTTCCTCACAGGTCATAGGTCCACCAGAATCTCCCTGTGTTAAAAGTGAATAAAAGATTATCTAATTTGGTAAAAAGCAGTAGGAAAAAGATCAGTTTGGGAAAGTCCTAAATTGAGAATGTTTGAATGTGAGATGTTAACTAAAAAGAGGAAGATATGGAAGTAGTAGTCTACTGAAGTTTCATTATAAAAAGGGGGTTTTAGACATACCTGTAATATAATGGTGGAGGGGTTAATTCCACATAGAAAGAAAGTGTCAGAATATCAGATATTGTTTAAAAACCTGAAATGTTTTTAGATTCAGACACCTACTGAATAGTACGATTGATTTAGGTCACTTTCAATGGGAGTAATGAAGTCTTTGAGGCTTAGGCTATGTTGTAATATGGGCCCTGCATATTACGTAAGACAGAGAATATTTGTCAAGTTTCTCAATGCAGCTTATTGCAACTGTCAGAGATCATGGAAGTTTTCATGATTCCATCATTCAAAGAAAGGTGTCACAGACATACACACTTCTCCATGTGACTGTGGGATGCTATAATTTTATGTGGCATATGGGGTTTCTTGCATCTGTTGAATTTGATGCTACCGAGCATTTACGCAGTCATTAAAACCATAAGCTGAAAATAAGACCAAACCAATGTTTGATGACACACTGCTCTGAGGTTGACTTGTACAGAAATTAAAGTCTTGGAAATGAGAATAAAAATGTGACTTAGTAAACAGTACTGGTGAAAGGAACCAGCACTCTACTTGTCTGAGACTAAGGAGACATATATTTTTTCCTATTTGAAAAGAAAACAACTTGGGAGCAAAGTAGGTAAGGAAATTGTGTGGCCTTTATACTAGGACATTTCTGTGGTAAATGAGGGTCAACAAATGAAATCTTGCATCTGAGATCAATTTACTTCTCGGAACTTGCTTATTTCTCCACAGATCATCTTACTGATGGCAATTTTGGTATCTGGTGCACTGATTAAACAGAAAAGTTTCCGATAAAATCTTTAAAAATAATCAAGCAGAACTTATTATCTGCTTGCTGTTGCTTGGTCTTGAAGTAGTTTAATACACAACAGATGGTTTATAATTTCATTTACCAAGCATACATTAAGAAAACTCAGAGGTCAGCTACATTTGCTGTGACATTAGAGGATTATACTATTTGTCCTTAGACCATAATAAAAGTCTGCCAACAGACTTATCATCAAAAAAAATGAATTATTGATTTGCTTATAATAATTTCATGTCATGAGCACTGTTCTTCAGAACATCGGTGACTCTTCATCACTGTTTCTCAGACTCCACAACTCTCTCCAGACTACTTGTCTTCTGCAGCTCCTCTCTCCTTCCCTCTTCTTTCTTCTTTCTGTCTCTCATTCCTGATCAACTCTGTTTTTCCAGGGCAGGGACTGAGAATCGGGTACAGTGCTGTATCTTTTATTTGTACTTCCTGGATAAGGCAAGGAAAACTGGCCAAGGAAGGTAGCCTCTAGTTCTCTGGTGAGTATGAACACTTACAGCCAATAACTAGAATCAATTCCCAGCTCTGGTTTGGAAGCCTTGAGCCGCTGTTGGCTGCTGCTATTTCACTCTTGACACCCTTCTTTGGACACTTTTATGACCTCAATAGGGGTTCCAGCACACAGCATACGTTATATTCTTCGCTTTACATAATCTCACTGCCATCTATCAGCTATGTGCTGCCTGTTCCCACATTAATTTTAATAGAGAATAACCTTCAAAAATGAACTCTAGGTAAAACCTGAAGGTTATGTAAGGACTAATCTGATCCTTCATTTAAAAATAGTTTCATCTATCACCACAATTCTGCACTCTTATTCAGAGCCAAGGTGTGACACAATTCAGAAAAACATGCAAAGCAGTAAGAGCATGAGGTCATTCCATGAAGGACTGAAGTCATGAAACACCATTTCCAACTGACTGATACTCATTAAATCACACCCACTATACTAACCTCAGCTCCTTCCTTCCCCAAACCCCACCACTGCTCTCCACCTCCTACCCAGGTATCTTCATTTCTGTTCAGGCAACAGGCAGAAGCAGCTCAGGGATTTGACTCCACACAGGTTCATGGTGGTTGGCCTGCCAGAACCTCCCTGCCAGCTGCCCAGCAAACAATTGCCATCCCACTGCAAGCTCAGCCAGGGGCTAAAGCAACTCACCCTCCATCCAGTGTGTAGCCATGACCTTTTATGAAGGTAGGAGGAGTATAATACCCTGGAGGTCTTGCCTTTCTGTAGAACTTAATTGACACTTAACAGATTACAAACCAAAGACAGAAGCAAGGTGGTGCAGTCACATAAGTTGCCTTTTCTTTAGGAACCTTTCTTTTCTTTGGGAGCACTTTAATGTCAAAAATGAGCACTGTATCACAGCAACATTTCTGACAATAATATACATTTCTATTATCTGCAGAGAAAACTCACAGTGTTACCTGACAAGCATCAGATTTGCTATCAAAGTAGCCAGCACAGAACATATTTTCAGTGATTTCTGTTCCATAAATTTCAGGACTTCTGCACTTTTCCTCAGGAATGATTGGAATCAGTGTTTCTTGCAGGATATCTGAATAACCAGATACATCTTGAAAAAAATAACCCAGAGAGGACAAAAAAATAATTTTTTATTGAATGTGAAGAGCATGACATGGAAACATACTGCACAATAGGACACAGAAACACACTCAGCACATTCCAGTTATAGTGTGTGGTGGATCTCTTTGAAAGATAATTATTTTTCTAATGATCAGATCGCTTTCTGCTCCTTCAGACAGACTCCATGCTCTTTAAAATAACAGTATTCCATGTCAAGTCATTAATCCACTTCATGTTCTCTCATTTTCTAGACACTCATGAGCAGTCTCCCAGAATTCCTGCCTTCTCCTCTTTCCAGATGTGATATTAAATCATCAATTTATTAAAAGTTCCATTACCTCTTTTTGCCTTTACACTACACATTTAGATCAAGACAACATTTGTTCATACTAAATCTCTAACCAAAATTAGGCAGCCAACTCCCCCATCTTTCTCATCTGTCTACACCAGTTTCTGCCATCTGCGCATCAAAGCAACACAGCCAAGCAGGAGGTTCATAATCCTGAAATTCCTCATCTGGATAGATAGGATGTATTTTTCCACCTTTCTCAAGCTGAATGTAAGCACTTCTTAGTCCAAGTCTATATGGCCCTCTCTTGTAGATGTTTCCAAATTTCATTACTGGTGAAGGTAAAAATCTCCTCCATTATAGACCTTGTATGCTGATTGTGTTTGGTTTGCAGTTTTTGGTATCTGCCTTGAGAATCCAGAGGTAGGATTCATTCAACTAACATGTCAAGTCTTTGGACCTATAACTAAGCCACTTGCTCCCCTCCCAGTCCATGGAGATCTAGCTAGCTCATAGCTGATCTCATCCTAAAATAAACACAAACATTTGGTCAAAGGAACCACGCTCCAAATTCCAAGAACTACAAAGGAAGTTCAGGATGACTATTTCAAATGCAAACATTGTAAACGTCTAAAGGCATGTGCAAAGATTCCCACCAGAAGTCTCTCGGGAAACATTTCACCAAACTATCAGTTATATAACACATACTTCAGCATTATTCTTTAGTTATCATACTTATTTTACATAGACACCGACTCTCATTTTACTCACTCTCATGCCTGTGTCCCCATCCAGAAATCTGACATTTGAACTGATCAGGGAAAACGGTGCTACTTTCTGGCAAGCAAATGGGCTGAACAAACTGGGACTTGACAGCACAACGTTGTCCATTCTTCTTAAGTTTAATCAAAGCTGCAGAACAGAAAACATAGGAAGAATAAAGTGATTGTTCCCTTTCTTTAACGGGATTGGCAGCAATGGGTCTCAGATACAACTTTAATTATCCCCTAAGCCTCTCTTAATTAAGATATTTCAATCAAAGACAGACAGGCTCATCTCAACAGCACCTCATTTCACCACAAATTGAAGGCTGAAAGATTCAGCTACTCCCCTTGTGGGAATATTTATTTTATGCTGTGCTCACTGAGCAGATTTTGCTTCACTGCCTTTGTAGAGAAGATAGAAAATACATATGTCTCCTCCCACCTTAAAGTTAAATAACAGTGACATATCCACAACTTTCAGCTGAAATAAGTGGGATGTGCAAGTGCTCACTGCTTCTAAAAGTCTGGCCACCTGCCTAATTCCGATTTGATTTGAAAAATAATTACTGCAAGAGCTGGTGTATTTAATGCTCTGTTATCAAGAAGTACAGCAAAATTCAGCATCTTGAAAATTAAGAGATAGAAAAATCAGGATATTTCAAAACCAAGCTTCTGAAAGCTACAAAGAGTTGCACAACCTACACAACTTTTACTATCACTTCATGAAGCTGAAAACTGTAAATGCAGAGCTGTGCAACATCAGAAGCCTGATACTGAATGATGTCAAAACAGAAGAAATGTTGGGTCCACTGCAGCAAATCCCATGTCCTTGGCTGTAGAGCAACTGAGGGGTCATTGTATTTGGTGTAACAAGAGCAGCATGTTGGGTTTAGACACACTAGGCAAAGAGGACAGAGCTATGAGATGGATATGCCCATTAGTCTTATTTCTCTACTGACTACAATTTTTGACCATTATGGAAGACATAAAGAGCATCTCTCAAGCTGAGAAGCCCACACAAACCATGATCAAATACTCAGCAGCTTTCTCTTCTTCACCTACCTCCTCTTCCCCACCAACTCTGCCTGCTCCTGAATCCCCTGAAATTGCCAGCAAGCACTCATGTGGTAGTTGTTTCCTTTAGAAAAGCATTTTCAGCAGGAAATAACTCTTCTGCTGTATTGGTAGAAACCATTGACAGGGCAGAACATGCCCCCACATCTTCCCCTCACACTTTCCCACTTTCTACCTGCTTGTTTGTTTTTGCAGTTGGGCTCATCTTAGGCACTCCATGTTCAGCTGACCCTAGATTTAGATACTACACATTCATGAGGCATGCCAAATTTCAGTGTAATATAAAAAGTTAGGAGATCTCAAAGTGGCAACAATGGTTTGCACCAGCATATCTCAGAGCAGAGTAATACCCCGCATCCAGTTCATCTCGTGGTACATTATGACAGAGCTCCCACCAACACAGAATCTGAATGCTTTTTGCTACAGAGTAAAAAATATTCACCACCCAGGAGCAAAAAAAGCCAGTACATGCTTCACCTAAAACATCCCCAATGCCATAGTCTCATAGACAAAGTGCTCACGCAGCTTGACAGCCTGGGGCGATGTACCACCTTCCACAAGAGCAGATCAGAAAATAAGAAGCAAGTTGCTGATCTATTCTCATTCTGACTAATATTATAAGGTCAATCAGAAGGGCATTTAACTTTTGACAGCTAAGACAGCTGATTTTTAAATCTCTCTTAGTGTAAAAAATGACTCTTAGTAACACAGATTTTCAGAGCAGATGGGGTTATTATATTCATCTAGTCAGATCCTCTATACAATACAGACAATAGAATTTTACCAAGTAATTCCTGCATCAAGCCCACAGTTTCTGGTTCAGCTGAAAAAATGCCTAATCGCACAAAGACTTGAAGTGATGATGAATCTGCCATGCATCTAGGTAAATTGCTCCAAAAGCTAATTATCATAATTAGTTAAAAATTGCGATTTATTTCTCATCTGAATTTGTCTTGCTTTCAGATGCTGTTATAACTCTGGTAGAACTAAGAATCCCCTGCCCTTGAAAGCCTCTCCTAATAGCTATGATTTGTCCTTGCCCATAGCTGGGGGTGGGGATTGGAACTAAATGATCTTTAAGGTCCCTTCCAACCCAAACTACTCTACGATTCTATGATTTTTCCATTGTGAAGGCAGTTTTTTAACAAATCTACTAAACTTAAAACAAGTCAAGTAAAGAGAAAATAAAATTGTGGGACAAAAATACTCACCAATATCATGTTCAGTAGGGTTGAACACAGAATACTCAGGATGCAAGATGTATTTCTCTATTTCAAATGTTTGTGTTACATCGGTTGTTTTATTAAATATATGCTGACCCAGAACTACTGTAATAGTGGATTTTAGTGGACTGTAATAGAAAAGAGAACAAGCAGTTCTGTGATTAGCAGGACAAATGAAAACTATTTTCCAATGGCTGCATATCCCTTGAACTGTTACAACCTCAGCCACCCATCACAAACATTATTTGCCCTGTCATAATGCCTTGACCTGTTTGCCAGGCTTCCTACCTACTGGGGCTAGGAAAAAGATGACTAATGTTACAGTGAGTCCCAAGCTCTGTGGGTTCAGATTAACCTAATTAAAGTCTGTTTCTCCATGACAGAAGGAAAAGGCAATCAGGTTCTCCTGCCCAGCTGCTGTCTGGCAAACAAACACCTTCGAGGGCTACAACCACTTCTTGTTCTAGAAACCTAACTGAGGCAACTTTGGACAGATATTGCCAATATGTACAAAAATTACTGGGGAAGGAATGGGGACCAGAAGATGAATCAGGGAGGACACCTCATTTCTCTGGGAAATCAAGCCCTTAAAAATATCACAGGCATGTGTCAAGATTTTAAAAGCGCTTGCAAACTGACAGATCAGGAACATCTGGGCAGCTTCCACCTAAGAGCTATCACCACTTCTGCTCTGAGATTAGACTGATCTGTGTTAAATCTCCTGTCTAGAATAAGAATCATCTTGGTGGGAGAAGGTTCCAACAGTATACTGACCTGAGGAGGAAAACCACACATGGAGGTGAATACAGTTTTTTGCAATTCACACCATCTTATTCAGCCATTGGCTGTTTACCTTAAAAACATCACAGTCCTTTCATATCCAGTGCCATAGGACAGAAAACTAGTAAGAACCAGTACAACAGTTGGGAAGATAGGGACATTGGGGAATAATCAGTGTGAAAACAGTGCTGGTCAGGAAAAACAGTAAATTCTCTAGCTTTGAAAGCAACAGAATTAAAGTTTCACTCTTGTTTTAGAACTAATTTAATTTGTGTGTGCATAAGTCTGAAATGAATTTAGTTAGCAAGTCTCTCCAGTGCAGGAGTAGAAAATACCTGCTGTCACATGTCATACACAAATGCAAAGTGGTTAACATCACTGCAGCTGCCCTCGTTGTATTCCTGTGCATCAGCAGTGTCCATCAGATACAAAAGTGCAAAAGAACTGTGGACTTTCCTCCAGTACTGAGCACGAAGCAAGGGTCAACAATAACGTACTTAGAAGAAAGAGATTCTGTCTAATTGTAGCACATTCAGCCGCCAGCTACCCTGCAACAGTCACTATGTTTATTCTTTAAAAAAAGGAAAATACAAAAGTTTGGTTTTTTACAACTGGAAAACAAGAGGACAATAAAACTTTCTTCAATCTATATGAAAGGCCAGGATTTTCTCAGCATTCTTACAGTGGCAAACCAGCCCCCTCAGAAATCAGATTTTGGGGCCTGTGAAACAGAGTAGAAGTGCTTCCCGGAGCAGTATTTAGAAGAGAAGAGATTTTAAAGGCACTGAATGGTTCTACTACGACTTACAGATGGTTCATTCAGGGGGTACAGAAAAGGAAACAAAGCAAAACAAAAAAAGAAGTTATCTGCACAGGTATCTATTGTCGCCTAGCGGAAACGAGTTGAAACTGTGGCTAACAGAGGTACTAAACGTGAGGAAGAGTGCAAATTACAATGCAGCAATTACGGAAAATCTGTATGTACCAAACCACCAGCTGGAAGTGGGTGGAAATGTCCTGAATAGCTGCCAAAGTTAGTAGCTATTTCACAACATTTGAAAAACAAATGCGTTGTGGCTCAAGATCCAAATGCTTCAGTACAGCATTCACAATGGTATTATTAGTTCCACAAGCTATCAGTGTATGCATTCTGGCACAAGGTTTTCTGTTTCTCTTGGCTTCTTTACTATGCAAAGGAACAACGGGTATAAAATGATGTAATGGTTTTTCCCATCTATGTGATTATATAGAAATCAAGAAAACTGTTCAGCAATTGTATAAAGTGCAATATTTAGAATAAAGTAAGAGCATCCTGTGGTCAATACTCTCTCCAGTTTCTCACATGAGACCAAAAAGAAAATAAATCAAAAACCCCCACAAAACGCCTCTCAAGGAAATCAGCCTCAAAGATTTAACAGTTCAGTTCTTCTCTTTGGCTTTTTGTAAAGCTCAGCCCACTCTATTTATGTCAACCAACAGTAATTTATTGTCTCTAATAAATCAGTGCTTGGCCATCACAACCACAGCAGTGAGCAGTCGTTTCTGTTATATCTCAAAGCAGGTATAAACTCCCAAAAAAGTAACTGAGAATTAGATATATCCCCCTGCAGATTCCTGCACTTGCAAGCCCCCATTCTATGTCCTGCTCTGCATTACCTTATTCCATCGGTCAGGTCATTTAGTTACTTTGAGACTCCTTAAGGAGCAAGATACAGGCTTATGAGATAATAGGACTCCAAGCTATTTGTTAGCTCATAAATGGCAACCAAATAGCCAGAAACTGGTTTTGAAACATTGGTCTTTTATAATCTCATCTTCCTTCTTACTTGTTTCTGTTTGGGTTTGTTGTGAGTGACAAGCAGACTCTGAGGAGGAGAGGACCTACTGTCATGCTAATGGGTAAGTTTACCTGTTAGCAAAGCAGTGTGCAGCTGACACAACCCAGCAAGTCTGAATAAGGCTTCCACCGCAGAAACTCTCTCCAATATATATAGCTGCTGCCCAAGGATGAGATCCAGGCAGGGATGAAGATCCCCCAACAATCCTAGGTCTCACAAAACTTCTTTTTTTGTGTCTTCTCCCGCATGGTCTTCTGGTAACTGCAAAACTATCTACATTGTCTGGAACTAGTGGCTTCCTTTCCCTGCTTGCTGAGATATAAAGGGATACGGCATCAGACTATAAATCCTTGTGATTTCTAAGGACTGGAAATTTTATAAGCATCTTAAAATGGGAGGTTTGTTAAATTATCATTAAACATTCACGTACAATGCGACTTGCAAGACTGAAAGGTATGTCTATTCCCAACACTGGCTATGCGTGTACTAGAGTAAATCAAATGCTGTGAACGTTCCCAGACACTGTTTCATTTACCAGTAGATATACAACCTTCACTACTCAAGGAGGCACAACAGAATACATGGTACATCACAGATTTATTTGTCGATTCTGCAATGAGTTTTGCCATTGCAATAGCAAAGACTAGGACGCTTATGTTAGTATTGTCTACTGAGTACATTAGAACCAAAGAAGAAAAATAAAAGGATGTACTTTATAAACTTCTGTGTCAGGTAACAACTATGCTCTGAAAGTCAGCTACAACATTAACAGCTAAATATTAATTTAGGGAAGAGCAGAATCCTCAGGTTTGGAATTAAACGCTATGTCTCATTACAGATTCAGGCTCCAGTCCTTCAGCTACAGAGGCCCATTCACTTCTCTGGGCCTGTAATTCCCTGAGTGATGACAATTTGTACCATAGCATCAATCATTTCTGTGGTCTTGCATGGTCTAGCAGAAAAGTTGGTGATATCAGGATGACTGACTGAAAGCAATAGTGTGACACCACTGTTATTTCAGGACAAAAATCACAGCTCAAAAAAAAAATGCAAAAGAAACCTGTTGTTGCCATTTGATTTAATGCAAGCAATAAAATTTTCAACACTCCTGGAAACAGTGGAACATTCAAAATTATACAGTGGAAGCTTATTCTAGTATCAATTAACCTTTCTTCATGTATTCATAGCATGGGTTTTAAGAAAGCTTTTACATACCACAGGATGGAATATCACAATACTCCCAAGACAAACTGTTGTCCTTCATGATGTAGCACCATGGCTTCTCATCATCATCTGGATTTCTAATTAATTCAGGGAGAAAGTAAATTACAAGCATTAAATACAGCATTGTTCCAAGCTTCCCAGAGGCTTTCTGCTTTTTCCTTTTGCACCATGCAGAGGACTGACAGGACTCTCAGGTTTTGAGCCAGCTGATGAAGTGCTGAAGCACCTGCTAACCCCTAAATGCAGCCTTTCAGTAGAGTTCATCATGCTTGCAGGCAACCCAGTCTATGGTTCTCTAGGACCTGAAGTACAGACACATGACTAAACACCTGTAAAATTTGCCTACAAGTATTTGGATGCATGAACATGTTCACATGGTTTAAATACAACCCACACTGAAGTGCTTTAACAGATAGCAGCTCAGCTATTTTCAGGACTAAATCCCATGGGAGAGGTTCCTTTTTTAGGTGATTTTATTAAGCAAGGAAATTCCGACACAGGTAGATTCATAGAAAACCCGTCACTAGAATAGCTAGCACAAATGAATTTGGGAAGCTCGGGTTCACATTCCCTGGAGAGTCTGAGGAAATGAAAATACTGTGTTCCTCAAAAAGAAAAAGAAAAAGAAATGAAAGGAATATCAGTTTAGCCCTTGGTTACCTTGGTATTAAACAGGTTCTGAGTTAATTTCAGTATAGTTTCTCCCTGGTACAACCTAATTGTCTTTATCAATGCCTTATAAGAAACCAGAAGTTTGCCCAGCTTACTCCTCCCAGAACATAGGTAAACTTTGAAGATGCAGAAAGATGTTCAGTAGAGCAAGAAAAATAGACAAGGCACTTCAGGGCTCCAGATAAACAGTAATTCTAATTTCAGCTGGATTTATCAGAAACACTGTCGATTATTGTAAGGTTCTTCAATTTATTTTTTTTTAATATAACTGCTTTTCAGAAAAAGATTAAAGCCCTTTGAAATTCTCAGAACTGAAGCAGCTACACAGGTTGAGTCATCTTCCGCCAACAATGTTTCTAAATTAGACTGTTTGAAGAAGAAGATATCAGCAGGATTATATAGTGCAGCAGAGATATCCCCAGAAATTATAACAAGCTGACAAAAAAAATGAAAAGCTTTTTTCTCAGCTCTGCAGAACATGAACACATCAGCTCCTACACCATTTTGTTCTCTGCATTTCAAATCTGCAAGTGAATATTGTGCTTAAATGATGCAAATCAAAGAGATCAAGTTTTATCAAAGCATAAAATATGTGCCTGGTAAATTGCCATACAGTGCTGGGACACTATGAATCTCACACCTAAGTGCTTGGATCGGGACCAAGCCTTGGAAAAGAAGCCAACCTGGGTTAAGCAAGGGTGTAGGACCGGCTTATTTTCATTTTGTGTTTGAAGTAGAAGAAGAGCTACTTTCAGCATGCATACATGCTTTTTTTTCATCAAACTAACTAGGAAGTGCAGTACTGATTACCCTGAAATACTCATCTAACTTCCACATGGGGGAAAAAAATAAAATCCATAAATAAAAAGAACCCCATCCCATAACACTAAAATCTAGACATGAACCAGTAATTTGAGGAGAATCATCTAAAGTTTGCTGTTCCCAGCATTTGCTCATCTCCATGATTCTATCTAAACTGGAGCATTTCCTTTATTTGTGGATATATGTTGAAGACCTCAGAGACAAGGAGAACATAAAGTAACTGAGGAGAAAGCACATACCTACCTACCACAAGCTATTTTCATTACAGCTGAACAGAAAACTTCATCAGAAATGCAGTTTATTGATACATGGTTCAATCAAAATTGAAACACTGTCAAATCTTATTTGGCAATAGTTTTTCTTTGGAAGAAAACCAATAAAGAATTTTGACATCCCATATCAACATTACTGAAATACAGTGCTTTGATTTTTCATTTTCAAATAACTTTTAACTTTTGAAAATGTTTTCTTTTATGTTACTTGTTTCATAATATCAGAATTAGAAAGAAAAGGCTAACCGTTTCAATTTGGCTACTGCATTTCTTTTCCCTTTTGCATAGTCATTTATGAACAATTTCAAAGGTTTTGCACTATGGTCTCACTTGAGAAAAATAAAATAGAAATCCCAGGGGAAAACAAAAAATACCTGGAATTTCCAACATTATTTTGTATCTGAGCTTCTCTTGAAAGACCCTTGATTTAGCCTATCTACCAGATCTTGCATTCTGTACAATTGCATCCCTTGCATCAGGCTGTTAAGTCACTCCAGCTTTTCCGAGGCAGGGATAACACCTGCTTTGAGATTCCTGCCCTTCTCGCTTCCACAATGCTTCCATCTCTTGATTTACAAACACAGGATAAAGGAAAACTTTTCTCACCTGCAATAAGAGAATGGTCCCAAACCAAGCTGTACTGCTTTCTCAACACTGTCAACATGAAGCTCTCTGTACAGCAAGTCTGAATTCCAAGGCAAGCAGCTGTGTCCAGAAATGGTTGTCTTTGCCGTACCTCTGTACTCCGTGCCATTGCCAACATAGCACCGATGGTTGGGTACTGGCAAAGTACAAGACACTGGTCAGGAATCAATGTGAATTACATGTTAAATACTTATTTCACAGCTGAAGTCTCATATGAGAGCCAGCGGGCCCAATTCTTTGTAGTGCCTTTCACCTTACACAGGAACTGAATGCAACAAATGAGCAGGTTTTTTTTCATTGAAAAAGAATCCTGTTTAAAATTAGTAGTGAGTTAGCCTTGTTTAACACATGCACAAATAGCTATTCACCAGGCAGAAAATTAAACCTAAAATTTGTACTGCCTATGGGAGATTTTAGTCAGCAATCTGCAGCACAGTCAGCAATATGGCTGGGATTCCTCCTGTCTAATTTTAGACAAAACTGAGCTCATCACTGGAGACTCCTTCTTTAGTCAACTAAGAGAAACAGGCATTTCTAGCACCAAGATGATCCAGCCTGCTTCAAGTGACCTTCTTAAGGTGAGATGAATGGTGCCATGCAGTCTTGACTACATTGACTGAAATCTCCATTGACAATAAAGGGACCTAAATTCAACCAGCTCAGAGATATTTGTGTTGCAAAGTAATGAAAACCATCCTGCCCTTCCAGCAAGTGCTTAAAAACCCTGATTTTGAAAAATACTTCTTTTTATGGCCTCATACATACCCATATATATATTGTGTGAGGTGTCCCTGCTTATGGCAGGGGGGTTGGAACCAGATGATCTTAAGGTCCTTTCCAACCCTAACTATTCTATGATTCTATGATTTTATATGTATATATGTATATATATATATATATACACCGTGCCCATGTATGGTATATATACGTAACTACACATTGCACATACACCAATTTTGCAAAAAAAATTTGAATAATAGGTTGAATTTTCTTATTAAAAACACATTTCTTTTTCACCTGTACATGGATTATTTCTTCAAATAGGTCTGACACATACATATTCTATGACCTGTATACCCAGCTGGCAAAATTCATCAATGGCACATACCAGCATTATGGCTGAAAAACATATGTGGATTCATTTGTATACCAATAGCTACACTAAGCAGAAAGTCTACACCTTAAAACACAGCTCAAAGTATCCCAAAGGAAACACAAAACCATCTAATGTACAAAGAGGATTAATTGTGACTTGAGCCTCAGAGGGCTGCTTATCCCAGCCATGTCAGTGTGAGTTATCCTTGACATCTGCAAGACTGATAGAATCTTCTTCTAAACTTATAAACATGCTTAAATATATAACATCATGGTATTGCCTGACTGTTGAAAAACACACTGTGAGGATGATCTATCACACTACAGAGTGTGGACAGCTATTGCCAAAGATCCATTTACTTTGACAGAACAAGGAAACACATGAACTGGGGCATAGAACTAGCATTAACATAGTGAATCACAGCACTGAACTGCTGATGTTAATTATTTTTTGAAGTTATTAGTGTATCAACAGATCTCAAAATCACAAGAAAGCAGAGGAGGAGGTCCTATTTGGGACCTAGAGGTCAAGAAGTTTGGGGCAAGTCCTTCCATGTGAGTTAGCATACACATAGCAAAATTTGCTTTCTTGCTTGGCCTCCAGACACTTGTGAGATGATGAGACAGTGTTTTCTCCCACTTGCACCCTGAATCAAATTCTTTTTATTTCAGCAACTATGAATATAACATTAAATCAAACTCATATTTTAGCAACCATAATCTAGGAGCTTCCAAAAAATAATTTGTCTATCATTTGTATCCCTAGCAATAGTAACCATTTCTTGGCAACCCTACTATGTATTTTCTGGGCAAGTTGCAAGTTATGCTGCTTTGTTTGCCTGAAAGAGTGTCACAAAAATACCATTATCATGCTGTATGCTAAATTCTCTCAATTATCTGTGGAAGTGCCAGGTGCTATTTTTATTTGTACTGTATTTATTACGTTCAGAAATCGTTTAGAGTTGACTACTTTTATGAGGATGAAACAAGAAATTCTGTGTTGGTGCAGAACCAGGGCCATATTCCGCAGTACCCATGGTTCGGACATCTTGCAGATGGTGTTTACAAGTGCTCATCATTGTTAGGCTTAACGTCCAATACATTTCTGCTTTATCAGATCTGCCAGTCATTGCTAAAACTGCCAGAAGATTTTAGCTGGAAGAATTTAGCCACTTTCTAAACCATCCCTCATGTTCTTCTTCTGTAACTAAGAAGTTTAGAGTACATGTTGCACTTGCTGAGAGGAACAGTAATATATCTCAGATAGTTCTTTTTTCTTTTCAGTTTTATAACAATATGTTGGGCACAGGAGTAAAGTGACTTAAACTCGTATCTTGTGGAGAAGCATCTAAGTTAATACAGTTGTTTCATTAGTAGCTTTCCATTGATCTATTTCCACTCCATCAAGCTGTATTTGACTGGTTTGCAGTATCAACACAGTACACAAATCACCATTCATTAAAAAGCATTGTATGCATCTAAGACCATTGAGAAGTACATGCAAATCTGAATAGATCACCTATAGTTCAGGAGAAACAGTTTTCCAAAAGAATCTCTGCAACTAATTCAGCCGTACAGATCTTTTGCTTCTAATACTCTTTTTTTTCTGCTGCAGCGCTGAAAAAAAATCTCTTTTTCCCTCTTTGTCAGAAATGATGTGTAGGTGGTCTGCTTTCAGCAGTTCTTGAGGGATTGCTCTGGCTGGGAATTGTTCTTTCCCAATCCTTTATAGCTTGTGCAACTTCTAACTCTGAAAAGTATTTATTTTCCTATGTGGAAGAAAGGAATGGACAGCATAATATATGTATTTTTCCATTCATTCGCTTCCCTCTGGTACTGTCATCCACTATGTTGTGTAACCTAAACTTTCAGATGATGAAAGTTTTGATGCAAACACAGATTCAAGTTGATCTGCAGACCTATGCCACTATCACCAGTGTTCTTCTCAGCCAAAAAAAAAAAAAAAAATAATTAAACCTAGAAATAATTTTTAAATCCAAAAGTTTTAAATAGTTCACAGAAAACATTCTAGTTGTGCTGGGATGGCGCGTTCTACCTGCATGTCACACCAATTCTTTGCCTTTACATTTTTCAGTAAAAAGCAGTTTCAGGTCTTAAAATTGAGAGCAACCTGAAATAGCAGTTACCCAACCAGTTCTAATTACTAACTTCCTGAGAACACTTCACAAGACTTTTTGTCAGCAGATCTTGCTTCGAAGCTCTGTAGCTACATACTTGAACATTTTTAGGAGTGTCTTTCAGAAGCCTTTCTGTAGAAAACTATGTCTCTTTTAGATTTTCTTTTCTCCAAAACATCACATCAGCAATTTCACTAATATCTTTGAGCTTTGAGTGTAGTTTCTTTCCACATAAGCTGTTTCATTCTGTGAATAGAAATACATTTTTTCCCCTTATGATTCTAATCCTGGGATGTAACTCTCTCATTCAGTAGTGCCTTGTTTTATCCCTGAACATCCTGTTATGTTTTTATTAAATACAATTTTAATTTGGTTTTTTTTTTGTATTGTTCTATATCAGCTGATGGAAGCTTCTGCTTGACATTGGCTTTACAAAAGATCTTCTCCAGTGTCTCAATTATCAATTATACAATGGAAGATTTCTTTAGAAAATCATAAACTAAACCAAAACCTTGGTGGAATTAGGAGAATATCCTTCATCCAGAGCTTTTCCTGGAGCACATGTCCACTCCTGTTGTAGTGCCACAGGAAGCTCCAGAGGCAAAGGCTTGAGTGCTTGCCCTACATCCCCTGCTCTGGTCAGAGAAAGCACTCACTAGATAGCAGCTATTTTGCAGACAGCATTTGTATGTCTCTGAGGCCTTTCTTATATGTCTATCAATGTATATTTCCATGTAATCCTATTCCATCTAGTAACAGTGAAAATGAATACCAATAAGCAATGAAATTTTATGCATTTGCATTGTTTACTGCTTCCATTGCCTCAGCATTGCAGGAAGTCTTGTTCTCCAAGGCATCGTTTGCAAGGGTATGTCTCCTTCCTACATGAGCTGACCCATTGGATGCCTGTCTTTTGGATCATTGAATCCATCATTTTTTTTTTTTTTTGTTCACCTAGAAGTTCCCTAATCTCCTTTCCTGAGTAGACACAAGATTCCCTCACAGATGAAAGGAGTAAAAGTCTTTGATTTCAGCAAGCTGCATTTTCCTCTGCTGCAAGGGCAGCTAACTGCTAGTCTGAGCTGGCAATAAATGCATGACAGAGGCACTCTCCAGTGTTCGTAGAGATTGCTATTACAGGCATCACACTCCATCAGATAAAACACTGAAAATAACCAGGTGTTCCAAAAGCGATAATATAAATACTCCAATGCACAATGAAACAAACCACACAGAGAGCTTTAGAGGACATCCACATTAACCTAGCACTGCACCCCAAGGAAGATTTGGTTTATCTTTCATTGGCTCTCTTTGCCACTGAAAATCTCTGTAAAGATCTAGGAAGGTGGCCAGCTGTTCACTGACTGCACTGAAGAAAGCAGTTGCCATCTCTTTCACTCTTTGATGATGGAAATATGTAGTCTAAATGAGCAGAGCCAGGAGGTTGCATGGCAGCAGCCTCAGGACTGGAATGTTCCTGGCTTGAAACAAATTACTTCAAATTTTCACACACATACATGTGTGGAAGCAAGAATAACAGCATGCACTGTAGCTTTCAGGGTATGAAAATTAATGAACATAAATCACAACTGAAGAATAAAGGAAGCTATATATCTATTTACCTATGTTTCTATATACTTCAGTAATACATCTATGATGTTTATCTAGATTTCAATATTCCTGTTTGGACTTATGATTTACTACAACAGGAGATAATGATGTCACTAATTTAGAACAAATAATTGATTCAAAAAGCTGTGCTGCTTCCTGGTTTTTTGAATAACAATAAAACCTCTGGGCTGACAGCACCTAACGCTGAAACAAATCCCTGCTGACACTGTAGCCTGACTGTGAAACATATAAACAATCTGTCAGAGCCAGAAAATAGGCAGAAATGTGGAAAAATTGGCATCTCTTTGTAATGAATTAAATTTAATAGAAATTAACCATATAAAATAAGAATGGATTTCAGACTGTGAAAATAAAGTGATTTATATAGCACAAAAGGTTTCCCTAAGTTGCATCCTAACATAAGGATCACACACTCCATTCACTGAAACTAGAATATTTTTAATATATTTCTTCTTCAAAGTAACTTTCTACATTTGTACTTGCAAGTACTTAAATCATCTGAGGTAAAAATTAAGAGATTCATATTTCTGACAAAAGTTAAGCTACAAATCTACCTTCTGGGTAAGTTAAATTCCAGTTTAAACCTGGAACTCTATGAAATCTGCCAGTATTTTCTTATATCCTAGAAAAGAAATATCTCAGATAAGAGGAACAACTGGCTCTTTTTCTGTTTCATTTTCCTATCGATTACCTTCAATTCTCGCACAATAGGTATGATTGCCAAGTTGTATATGCAATCAAATAGGCAGGTATATAGAGCTGAAAGGAGTAATGTATTTAGGAAATAGGTTGCCGATCGGTAGGATAAAGAAATTCCAGCAGCAACAAGCAAATCCCAGTGCTATATTATTTTAACAGAAAACCAACCTGTTTCATGGACTACCTTACAGGAATTCCAACAGTACCAGGGTAATTCATAGTGAAAGCTTTTATTCTTTTGAATAAACTTGTAGGTCCTTATGTGTTAAGAGTATGACCCACAATAAGTCTCCAGACAGAAAAATAAACAGGCTGTATAGCAATTAATTTTGGTGAAGGATGAGCAGTTGCTCTATGAGAGCCAGTAATGAGAAGGGTCTCTGAGGCACCTGAAGCACCCGGCATGGGCTGGTGGGAGAAAGGCAATGGGAGAGACAAACAATATAATGGAGATTTTTGCATTAATCCAAGGGGTGGGCTGAAAGCCTGTGAGCTGCTTAACCATTTCTACCACATTGTGCTTTCAACCACCTTCCTAACAATTATACAGCAGAATGGGGTTGTGTAGATTAAGAGATGTCAGTGCCCTCACATTTCAAGAGATGTGCCCTCTATAAAACATAATTAACTGACACCACTGTTATGCCTCAAATAAAAAAAGACCTTTATGGTTTTGAATTAACCAGCATCCAATGACTAACACTGCTGCCAAGTCTGGCATTCTATCACAACAGTAAGTAGTAAGCAACCTCTTCATATTAGTAGCTGCTAATATTAATTTTGTTAGTTTATAGTAGGATTAAAACAAAGACTTGCTATCTGAAAACACACCACTATAGAAACACAGAAGGCAACACAGAAAGCTTTCGTGTCCATCAACATCTCGAAAAAACATTTATTTGTAAAAATAAGGAAGTTCTTTGTTGGTCTTGAATGTGTTGCTATCTCTGTCCAAAGAAATTTTTGACAGTTCCTTGGAATTTGCCTTGTCACTCAGTCCTTACAGAGTTAACCCTTGCTGTATACCATACTGCTAACAGTATAGCTCAGTGGCTTTCTCTTCTCTAGTCCACATTTGCCAAGATGTCAAATGTAAATGACTAATCCATATCCTCCATGCAAATGGTGCTTCCTCCTTTTGTGTTTTTCTTTGTATCAGCCAAAGTCTTTATTATGATTCCTAACTCTATAAAGAAACCTGGGAGATCAGAGTAGCCTCTCCATTATTGCACACCACCATAAATGACACCTTATAATTATCTTCTTGCAAAACCACGTTTACTGCTAGCTTCCTGTTCATCATCAGGTACATTGGCACTTGGTGCAATGAATCAGAGGTGGGTTCTTAGTTGCTAATGCCATGCTCCCTCACTCTGCATCTTCCAATCTTTCCTACCATTTATCATTGTAGGTAGTAGTTTACTAGACCTAATTTTTCTCTATGCAACTTCAGCACTATTTGAATTATTATGAAATAATTCAAAACCTGATGAAAACCCAACCCACCACTACTATTTCTGCAACAGTGCCCAAGGCTTTCTCTAAATTATCTTTGCTTTATTAACCCTTGCCCTACCCTCATGTAATCTCCCAGAGGACCCATGGAACTTTACCCCAGCAAAAAACATAATCGCCTCTCCAAGCCACATGAAATCGTAATGATGCTTTCCTATGTGCTGACCCTGTAATTACACCTCACCCTATTTCTTCTTTTCTTTTTTCCTCTGGGATCCTAGAAAATAAAGAATCAAACACTAACCCTAAACCATTCTAGTAGATTACATATAAATTTGGTAAACAAACCAAATAGAAGGGACTCATTATCTTCTTTTGTCTCCTTCAGAAGAAAAAGACTTAAAACTTTCCCTCCAGCCTCCAGAGCTGAATTTCCTTTACTGAAGTACCTACATTAGTAGAAAACTGCAAACACCTTATTTCAGTAAAACAACCACTAAAAGAGTGGGTTTGCTGTCTTTTTCTCTTCTTTTGTTACCTCAAACTCCCCCAGTTTAACCCCCAAAGATTTGGCCTAGAGGGTTTTTTCCCCTGTATGTAGTTATATATTCAGCTATTCTGTCATCTTCCTTTTCTAAAAATCTTCAACCTATTTCTGACATACAACACCACATCTCCTTATGTAACCATAAGCCTTCCACAATTAGCATTCCAACTCATACTTTCTTTAAAGCTATGGTACCCCTCTAATTCAAACACTACAAAACATAAAGAGCTTTCAAAAATAACTCCAACAGCTTCATATTTCACCCTGACCAAAACACTAGCAAAAACATCACTGTTACCTAAACTTTAATCCAAAGAAAAGTAGAAGCATATTATCCTCCATGTAGTCCTCTCAGTGCTCCCAAATCTATCATCTGTTAGCCATAAAAGACAATGTACCACTCAATGATTAAGGTAATCCCAGACCCTAAAAACCCAGTTGAAAGCTAAAATACCACTGCAATAAGTAGCATTAAACCCCACCTCAGTTATTCACATGTGACTACCAACTGTTCCTCTGATCAACAGTAACACAACCAAGCCACCTATAGAGACTAAATATTTCAGGAAAAACTTTGCATCTAATGAAACAGAATGAAGATTCCCCACCAACATACCCTTCAGCAAATCAGGAACAAACCTAAAAACATAAATGAGACCCCCAGAATTACTGACACCCCACACACAAAACCTGTAACAAAGCAATGTTAAGGAGAAGGAAGTGCTTTTACCCAGGAAATGGGGCAAAATACATATTTGTTTCCACCTGCATATCAGCTAAGGCCTGTAGTGTGGGTGCAATGGTGGGGTTTCAACCACAGAAAGCTAAAAGCACAATCCCTTAAGAAAACATCTACAACTCTTTCCTTCACCCTCCAATTCCCTTTAACATCTCCATCCAGTATCTAAAGGGGGCCTATAGGGATGCTGAGAAGGGGCTCTTCATTAGGGACTCTAGTGACAGGACAAGGGGTAATGGGTTCAAACTTAAACAGGAGAGGTTTAGATTGGAAATAAGGAAGAAATTCTTTCCTGTTAGGGTGGTGGGGCGCTGGAATGGGTTTCCCAGGGAGGTTGTGAATGCTCCATCCCTGGCAGTGTTTAAGGCGAGGTTGGATGAAGCCTTGGGTGGCATGGTTTAGTGTGAGGTGTCCCTGCTTATGGAAGGGGGCTTGGATCTAGATGATCTTAAGGTCCTTTCCAACCCTAACTATTCTAGGATACTATGATTCTATAAGTTCATATTATAATGAATTATCTGTCCTCTGGCCAAATAGCTCCCCCTCTTCCTTTAGCTGTGTGTACATTCACCCAGCGTCATTATCGTGACTCCTATCTGTTCAATGAAACATAAAATGTCAAAGGGATTTTGCAATTTCATGTTTATAACTCTTTTTCACAAGTTATCACCTCCAATGAAGCTAAATATTTCTGAAGTTAAACATCTCCTAGAAAACTCCCTCTCCACTCCACCTGCCTATACCAGTTTGTGCCGGAGATAAAATATCACCCTCACATCCTTCTGAGGTATCACTTCTTCCCCACATTTATCACTGATGAAGTGACTGGGTCTGGGTCATTTTTGTAACATCTCTGTACAACGAGACCACTAATGCTACTCATGGTTGGATAATTAATTATGAATCTTCACCTAAAGCCTGGATCCAGATCTCAATCAGCAAGATCTCTGCAACTATTCTCTTAATGCAAAATCCTTATTCCTGAAAATAAGTGCATATTTAACGGCAATTTTTATGAATTAAACTTAATTTGAAATGGATCTTTGAACAAGTTTAAACAGCATTGTTTGGGAACAAATTTGTTGGTGCTGTATCTGATTTCCTTTGAAACTGTACTTTACTGAATTCTTATTCATATAAACTGTGTTAGAACTTCTTTTAAAATGGCAGTTCTTTCTTTAGTACTGAAGGTTGCTTCTTTAAGGACTAGAAAATAATGTGTTACCACAGAGAATAGAAATCTATATTAGAAACTGTCTTTTGTATATCAATCTCCTTTTTTTATAGATATCTTCTACGTTACTTTTATCACCTCCCATATTTTTTTAAGTCAGCTCATCATTTGCCAGTAGCTGCATGGCCATTATGATAATGGCTTGGCAATATATATATATATATATATATATAATGATTGTTTGCAAGAGAATTTTAAGATCAGTGAAAAGATGATTTTTGAGTACTGACAGGGACCCTGTAGCCCAAAAAAAGGAACAATGGACAGATAAATAGGTAGCTGCAAAATCACAAAAGTTATGATTATTCTCTGTTACTCACTGTTCAGAGGGGGGAAATGAAATTACCAGGCAGTAGGTTTTAAGCTAACAATAGAAAATACTGTTTCTCATCACATCTATTTAAATTCTGGAACTTCTTGACACGGCATGCTGTGAAAGGGAAAAGTATGAAGGAGTTCTAAAGGGTTCAGACAAATTAATGGAAAACAGCTAAAGGTCTATCAAATATGATGGTCCAGCCACCTGCTAAGGAAAACCTCAACCAGGAAAAGGAATTCCTAGATATTTCCTGCTACTTACATTACCTAATTGTAGACTACAAAGTAGCAGTCATCCTCTGCTTTGCCAGTGCCAGTCACAATAATACTTAGAACTGACCCAAGATGGCACTTCATTTATTAATATTGAGGATGGGGTGAGAGGGTGACATCAAGATGAATTAGCTGGTTTTCTATTAGCAATACACGAATACTGGTTATTCTTTGTAGAAGTCAAGGGCAGGGGACATCAGGGAGACCTCAAACATCACAGCTCAATAATATTCTGGGGTACTTACTGTTTATTGAATTTTTTCTTTATTTAACCAAAAAGACATTTTTTTATCCCAATTTGGGTTGCCTCTATAAATGAATAATTTAGAATAAAGTACATTTTGGAGAAACTGTAACTTGCTCTGTATCAAGCACTATAAGCATAAACTCTTCAGACTAAAGGGTAACCTCACAATTCACTCCTGTTAGACAAGGGAAACTATACAAGGCTGTAAATAAGGGAAAGAAAGAGAAAAGCCAGCCGTGCTCACAGCACCACATTGAAGGTTTGGAGAAAAAATTAATCCAACATATATTTAAAAATCAGTTCTGTGTGCTCTCAGAGCACAAGCTCTGGGTGCTTGCACCAGAACACCATGGCCCTAGCGTGAAGATGCCATCATGTCTACAGACTCCAGCACCAATTCATTTGAGTTAATTTAGAATGACTAAATCCTGGCAAAGAGCCTTTTTTGTTGTTGTTGTTGTTTTGTTTTTAAACTCATTTGCAAGGCCCTGACACATACACACAATCCTCCAGTTCCCGTTTTGTGTGGGGGTGTTAGGCAGCTGAGTGCAGATGGATTGTAAGCATCTAGAGCCATTTGTTTAGAAAACCAAATGTGTGCTTGATTATTTTCAAGTAATCAAAGAGCACCTGCTTATTTCTTGTTCTCAGCTAGTCAGACAGAAACCAGTATTACAGCTATAACACTGTCATCCAGATATTTATAATCCAGGCCATGCTGGGTGAACGTTTATGTTCATTATGGCCATGGGAAGCTGACAACAAAATAGCAATTGGAAAAACAGTTTCATGTGAAGATGAGCAGCTCACAGTTCTCCTCAGGACACCAGGTCTCACATGTGTCATGCATGCACAGCCCCTCACCTGCATCCATGCAGCAGCATTTACAAAGCCTGGGACAAGTGTCCCTAGGACAGCTAGAGCACAAAAATCCAGATATCACTACAATATTGCTCCTTATGAAGGACTTAAAAGAATCACAAGCCCATTTTGCACAATTCCTCTGGCACCTGGTGAGTGAAGGTTCAAGACCAGTTCATATGTCATTTAATTTGCCAGTTCTGCTATTTGTTATTCCAGGTGTACTGCTGGTCTCCCAAATAATTTCTTTCCCCAGCTTAAATAGCTAGCTATAGCATGTCAGTTATCAGAATAAGAAAAAAAGAATACCAGATGCCAATTCGATTGTTCATTACCATGATTTTCCACCCCACCATCCACTCAGAACAACTAGGTGACCACACAGCTACTGGGAACCTTGTCATCAATTTTGATGAGCCCTGAGATTTATATACTTGGAAAGACATTGCCAGTAAGTTGATGGGATCAAAGACTGATATAACTAAAAGCCTATTGTAATTTATGCCTAAAACCTGCTGCATTTGAAAAGTAGCCACTGACATAACTTGAGGATTTAGCATGCAATTAAGCTTTGCAAGAATATTTAACCTCTGCAGTGAGAAATGTTAAGTCTTCTGGAGGAAAACTGTATCAAAAACGTCTAATAAGAAACAACACAGAACTAACATGTGGGCATCAAAAAACACATTTCTTTGCCTTGATCCTTCAGTTCCAACTAAAGATCTTTGGGTAAACTATACTGGGCTAAAGGTGCTGTTAAATTAAAGCAGTAGATAACTAAAACAAAGGGTGTGCAGTTTTAGTCTACTTCACACAATAATCTAGTGCTACCAAATATAGTCAACTGCCAGATTTTGTCAGAGTATAAATCCCTACTTCATGAAGGGCTGCATAGAGTGGGGAAGTGTTTGCAGTAGAGTACTGCTCTGAGACTGACTCTGCAAAATGGAGCTATGAGCTTATTTTATGGGCATGAATAATTGGATTAAGAATTCTGTGTTTAATTTTCCATGGAGTCAAGGACATGAACAAATATTTTTAGAATGGGGGTGTTGGTGGTGAAGAGCGTGTTATGTTTTACGCTGGAGGATTGCATTAATCACTTATTCTGTGTGACTCTTCAGTTACTACAAGAAATGTCTGCAAAGGCAGAGTACAACACAGAGTCCAAACCCACTCAGATGAAAACTCCAAATTCTCTGCCCAACAGTGGGTTGTTATACTTACCAATATTGCAATACTTCCCTACAAAATTTCCTTTGCAATCACATACTGTTTTCCCACTGAGGATAACCATTTTACATTCTCCACCATTCAGGCAAGGATCATGAACACAACCTACAAGCAGAAACCAAAGATCAAACCAAAAGTACAAGCTATTCAGGAAAATCAGACCATTTTAACTCACTTTTGTACACCTGCTCCATGCACGTGCATTTTGGGGAAGTTTTTCCTTTTTTACTCATCTCAGGCGTACACCTAATGTAAAATAAAGGAAACTCTGCTGATTTCTTCCCACTGAGGTCTGTCTCATTGTTTTCACTCTTACTGGATAATGTCAGCCTAGCTATTGAAAAATATTATCAATGAACAATAGGAAAAATGGGGGTGGTGATTATTATTATTAGTGGTGATGGTGATGGCATTAGCACTTCTTTCTGTACAGAGGGTTCTGCCAATTCCAACATTGCCATTGAGCTGCATTAAAATGTATAGTAACGTATCTAGTAGACAGCTCAGTTAAATATGTAGAATCTGTGACTGGGGTGTATTAAGTCCTATCAGATTTCCCAAGTCTCCCATGGACTGCTTAGAAAAGCTAGCTACTCTCTTAAATAAAGCTTCATAAAGACTTGTAGAAAGCCACCAGCTCTCCATGCTTTAATTTCCAGTTCTGTAAGGTGGGGATTAAAGTATCTACCTATTTCAAAGGACTTTTATGAAGCTTACTTGGTACTGCAAGTTACTTGGGAGGTTAACAGTCAGATAGATTGAACAGCACATTAGCCATACCAGAGCACATATATAGGCAATGCATATGGTTTACTTATCATAATCTCTCCTTCCAAAAGGGAGGTGTTGTGCTGGCTTCATCAGGAAAGTGACAACCCGAAGCACATGCCCTGCAGCTATCTGGCCAGCTGAGCTGGGCACCTCACAGCCCCAAAACAAGGAGAAGGCTTCATAACAACAGCACTACCCCAGTCAGCGGTGGGGATGTTGGGCCAAAACCCATGGGGACTCCGGGGCTGTTGCAGAGCATGTGGGATCCTGGAAGCAGGTAAGTTTACATGCTGGCAACTCCAGAGTGGGATAGGTTTGGGAAGAAAACCCAGAGGTGAAACAGCAATATGAAACAATTGTAGGTGTGCAGGGAAGAGTAGAGGAGGGTGTGCCTCTCAGGCATGTTACAGGTTTGGAGGAGAAATTTTACCACTTCAACTGTATAATCTGTTGCATAGTTTTATGTAAAACAGATCAGGATTGCACCCCTCTCAAAGAAAACACTGAGATGTGTCCCTAAATAGAATGCATTAATTGCTTGCTCAAATAAAAATGGACACATTAAAGTGGTTTCCTGGGTCAGCATTACTGTTCACATATGGAAAGAAAAGCTGAAATGTTCTCTTTTGGGGAGATTACATGAGTTGCAAAAACAGAATTACTGTGTGTAACACTGCTCAGCTTTGAAATCCTCACTGTCCTTTATCCCCACTCCAAGCAGGCCAATAGCTGTAACAGATAATAGTGCCTTACTTTTGTGTTCAGCACTTCTGCACTCAATCTGGCCATCCACACACATGCACTGCTCCACAGCTCCTTGCTGGACTCTTGACCAGCTCATGCCCACATCAAAGAACTCGTAGAGGCTGTTGTCAAAACATTTACCTGAAACACAGTTTAAAAGCAACACAAGCATTCTGAGGTTATTTCTCACAAGTAATGGCACCACAATCTCCATGGTTCCCTGCTCATTCTTTTTTCTTCTGTTGAGCAGACACATTTGTTGACAGTGCTCCTAAGCAAGCCAGCCTTCATGGCGTGAAGGTACTAAAACACTGTAACAGCAGCTCCAGGACCTTGAGGCAGAGGTAGGTTTCTCCTAAAGCCCTATGAGCATGACAGCATCACCATTACTCATGTCCTTCTAAAAGTTCATTCAGCAAACACAAAAACTCAAATCAGTGGTGTATACTTGTGTTTGTCTCACTTTACTGCACCATCTGAGACCATGGGCTGTTCTACAGACAGTGGGATCACCAGGACTGAAAAGGGCTTCATTGCTTATTATTGGAAGACAAATCTAAAGCTACAGGGAATGTGGTATAATAGTGGACTTGGTTGTGTTAGATTAATAGTTGGATTCAATGACCTGAAGGATCTTTTCCAACCTAAACAATTTTATGAAAAGCATTCAATAAACAACAGCAAGCACAGCTGAAACCACTCAGCTTAAAAGACTAATTCCTTGCTTGACACACAGTAAATTGGGAAGAGCATCACCATAAAACTGGAAAAATAACACACACGAAGCCTTTTGACCTAACTGTCATTGAAAATTACTACCCTGAAGCTGTCCAAGTGCAAGCTGACATCACAAAAAAAGTCGTGATAGACCCATGTGTGCATATACATAAAGGATAAAAGCATCACCTGAAATTCTGCTGCTTTTTCATGTTTCTCTGCCCTACATGCCAGATGATATTATTAGCAATTTCCAAGCATATTAGGGATATTTAAATCTTAAAACCAGCAAAGGGCAGGGAAGAGGCTCTTTGTGTTTCCCACAGCTTAATGTTGGTCTTGATTGTATAAACAAGCTATTTTCAGCTGTCCTGTCAGTAATGGATTGTCTGTCAGAACCACTTGGAAATCCACCTACACAAGCATTCGTGCTGCAGTGGTCTCTCCCATCACAACATCACTACCTTTTCATTAAGCAAACATTAACAAGCTGTACTTACTGCTTGTATTTCACGTTGTAACAGTCACGGAAGAAGATACTTACTCATTTGACAGTCCTTGCCTGTGAATTCCTCAGGACAGATACAGTGGTACCCTTGATGGCCATGTGCATGAGAGCAGGTCCCTCCATTTTGGCAAGGGTTGTTTGCACAGTGATCTAGACAGGCCACATAAGAAGTTGTTGTCAGTAGGCACCAGATAAGCCATGCTTTGTTGTAGCAGGTATCAGCGTGGTTCCATGAACCATTTTGGTTCAATGCACAGTGGGTTTAATACCATTAATTTAGAACAAAGCTTATCCAACCAATTTACATTGGGTTCGTTTCCAGCAGTATAGCAGCTGTATTTATTCAGCTTTCAAAAACCATGCAGTAAATCATCGAGTTGAACCTCCTCCTCAAAGTAACTTGTCCGAAGGTGGCAGGTCGAGACATGCACGAAGTTGCCAGAGCTGCCACCGTGGTGAGGAAGAAGATGGGACAAATGCCCACAAGATGGAGCTGTGCCTTTACACTGGGGAGGGAAGGCTGCAGCTCTGGCTCTGCCCTTATTACTGCCCTGCATGCTTCTCGCTTCAGTATCAACAACCAGGGTCATGCAACTCCCTTTCCAATTACACAAAGGACAACCCTCGACAGAAGAATTTGCTATGGATTTTTGGATTATGCCAAAACTAATGGACAGCTGGAACAAAGGGAGATAAAATAAAGCAAGACAAGGGCATGTCCAAGTAAATCAGGCCAAGCAAGATTAAACTGGATCAGCCTAGTATATCTCTGTTTTCTAAGGGATTTCTAACCCATGGGAAAATATAGTGGGAGAGGAAGGGATGTGCCAGGAAACTCTCTGACTCCTGTGATAGAAGCTTTACTTGGCAAGATGCAATGCAAAAGTCATAAGAGTTGCTGGCCAGGCAATGTTCCTGATTTCAGGCAGTGTTGAGGGATGGATCTGCCCTGAAGTTAACCAACATCATGTTTTACACCTGCTGCAGAGCTGGCCCAGCAGCTTGCCTGCATTCAAATGCTTTTTTAATGCTAGTCAAACTCTGCAAAGGCAACTCTAGAGTTACTCAATCCAGGTGCTCCTTCAGTAGAGCGTGGGACTTAAGCATGGGATGCAACATACAGAACAGGCACACATATATGGGGTTGAAGCAAAGCATGGAAGGTACAGCCTGAAGTTTGCTGCAGTGGTGTATATGTGAGGCTCCCCTGCATGGATCAAAATATTTACTTCAGAACAGAGTGGTGTAATTGTTATCTGATAGCAGGTCTGGGTGTATTCACTGGTAGTTTCGCTGTGGGATAATATCAAAGGTAAACAAGTAAAGGCAGTGACATTCCTGCTGTTCTTGCTGTTGGATAGTTATGAAACTTTCAGTGGTGTAATGTTTCTTCAAAGGAAAATCCTGTATTTCTAATTCCCATCACATGCAGACCATGACTTGATCTCCAAAACCATATTCTGGTACAGTGGCGCTCTAGTAATCTTTTGTAAACCCAAAAAAGTCCTCTAGTTCTTCCCCAGCTGGAGCTCCTCACTACATCCCACCCACCCCTCTGGTCTGGCATCCCTGGGGTGCTCTGCATCTCTTCCCACCTTTCCTGAAGTCCAGGAGCATCTTCTATTCATAAGCACTTGTAACTATCCATTAATTGGGGAGTGCCAAGACCCAGCCTGCTCTGCCAATGCCTGAAGCTACCCAGCATTATCTCCCTACCCCCATGGGTGAAGCACTCCATGCTTGCTAGCCATCACCTTGACTTCAGCTTCACCACTCTGAGGCCCTGCTGAATGAGCACTATTCTTGTCTCCCCTTTGTACCCATATCTTCCCACAAAAAACTTTCTGTTTCTGCCACTCTTCTCCCCAGAACCAGGACTGCTCTTCCCCAGAGCCCCTTCTGGTATGATGCCTCTTCCTCTTGCTTATGCAGCCCACACTGCTCTACTTCTGCTTTCCATATGAGTCCAAATGTCTCTTAAAATACCCACTGTCTGGCACTTTCCTGCCAACTCTGGGCCTCCCTGGGGTTTTGGCCATTTGTCCAAGATTTCCAGACATTCAGAGCAGTAGTCCTAACAGAGTGCCCAAAATCTGGAAGTCCCACACATAAGGGCATTGCACATTTAAGCATATACATACATACATGCACAACCCAGTTGGCCCATGTGAATGCAGGGGCTCACATTGGTCAGCTGCTACGCAGTCTCCACAGGCATCTCTTGGGCAAGAGTGGAGGATCAGCTGGAAACCTAAACAAATACCCCCTGAAGGCAGTGATAAAGCTCCCACTGAATTTAGGGGTGGGTTGAACAAGGGTTTTGGGTGCCAATTCAGCAAGCTCTGACTCTGCACAGTAAGATCTCCTTCCAGCAAAGCCTTCCTACCTGAGCTTCACTTCATCCTGAAGCTAAAGGCTTTTTGGTTAAAATTTCTCTTGAATTTGGCAGGTGCATTTTCTGGATCAATGCCTCCAACACTTGCTTAACATTGATTTGTAAGCAGATCCAACGGTTTCAAGTTGACTCCCCACGTACACATGGTATTCTTGGCCTGGAGAGAATTTGTGCTTCAACCTTTGCTTTCAAGCAGCTCCTTCCCCACCCCAGTTCACATGCTCCTCACCAATCTCTCATGACCAAAGGATGCTCTCTCCCTCCAAATTCAATTTTTTTCTTGTTTTTAAGCATCTCTAAAGTGGTTGAGATTGCCCCAAAGATTTTCTGTTTCACAAAACAAAATCACATATTTTCCACATTTTAAAGATCGGCATTATTCAGTTTGACTGATTCTTTTTCCCAGCTATCTTCTGCAGCAGGCAAAATTTCCTCCCATTTGCTTGAAATTCCCTTCAGCTATTTTACCATTCCTTCCTTTCAGCCTCACCGTAAATTTTTTCTCTTGGATGGTGATCTGTTCAACATTTTCTAAGACCAAATATCATGCTTGCTCTTAAAAATATGAGCAGGCTTATGTTTCTAAATAAATTAACAGCTAAAGAACTTTAATTTAACTTTACAATTTATTAGTCCTTCTGGGAATAGTCTTGTCTTTGAGTCAGCAAGCAGTGAACTCTTTCAGCTACCCCATCCTTTTTTTTCTTTCCTTTCATCTCTCACTCATATAACTCATAAAACCTTTTTTTCCTGGAGAAAACACAGTAGCCCTCACTGGCATTAAAATATATTGACAGAGGATACTGACCCTGTTTGCCCCAGCAAGGGGCAGGCAGACACAGTGCCTTTCTTGTTGCAAGCCACCCTATCCAACACTGTGGTGAGCAATAGGCAAAAATGAGGTAGCAAGCTCAGAAAGGCTGGAGGTGGCTGCACATGGGGCTGGCAGCGCAATAGTGATGGGCAGATTGAGGGACAGAGGTGGCACAAGGCACCCCAGAAATGCAACACTAGGCTTGGAGAGTTCATGGAAAAGCCAGCCACCACCATGACAGTGTTGTACTGGAGGATTAAAGCAGTCATTAGTTAAAGCTTCCAACATTTTAAGCTCTGGGAGGGCATTCATGAACCTGACTCTTGCAAGCATAACTGTCTATAAAGTCTAGGTTCATGTCTGACATACTTATGTTACAAAGGCACATATATTGCTGCTTGCTTTGGGGTTAGGTCATTTGTCTCTGATCTACTGTTAATCTGTTTTAAAGCCAAGCTGGAAAGTAATTTAAAGTTGTTAAGTTTAAAGTGATGATGCTGTGCACTGCTTAATTTTAGACTGCCAGCATGATTCAGCTAATGCTCGCTTTTCAAGCGCTCTAGTAGATTATAGTCAGCTTATCGGTGAGACTCCTGACAGGCAGCAAACTACCTTCAAAGGGATGGTGGAAAATGTCCTTCATTTGAAAGTGGGAAATGAACACCTAAAGACATCTGGTCATATTTCCCTGCCCATGGCAGGGGGTTGGAACTAGTTATCTGAAGGTCCTTTCCAATCCTAACTATTCTATGTTTCTGTATCCCACAGACAAGAGAAGTCAGGTCACATATGAAAATGGTTAGATGAAGAAAGGAGGAACAGGATCAGCATTTAGACAAAGATCCAAAAAAAAACCTCAGGGGCATCAAGTCTGATAAATGCAGCACCAGATTTTTCAGTTCTGCTCTGTCACTGTATAAACTAGGAATTAGATAGATATGTTCTTTATAAATGAGATTCCCCAGCATCCAGCTCATGAAACATGGAGCTGGGGAGATAGACAAACAAGGACCAGCCATCAAGGCACTTCTGAGGACAGGGATGCATGATCCTCACTGAACTGCTTGGGACATGGTGCTTTCACCCAGCGTGTCAATGAAAGTGACTCACATAGAAAGAAGAGTTTGCCACAGACCCTGGCTTCCTCTTTTAGACAGACTTTTCACAATGAGGTAATTGTCACACTGGAGTGTGGTGACCACATGAAGTGGTAGCACTGTTCAGTAAAGTAACCCTTGCATGGGCCCTCAGTACTCCTGCAATTAATGCGTCTCTCCTCTTGCCTCTTCTGACACAGCCCAAAGCCCAGGGAAGTCTGGTTTAAAGGTCTGCTCTTTACCATGAGATCTCAAGGAAGCATAGCTGAAAGTGGTGGCTGTGTGTTGGACAAACTGTGAAATGGTCCTGTACCTTCTAAAAAACTAACTGGTCAGATAGAAAATGCAGCTGATTAAATGAAGGGAAAACTAATAGGAACATCCAACCTGTGAAGGAGAAGATGATCACCTCTGTCTGTGCTCACCTCCAGCAAGAGTTGATGTTACTATAATTTCTCCCCATGATTTCAAACTAGTCAACAGAAAGTGAATTAAAGACTGTGTGGTATTCACAATCTCATGTCATGCTTATGCACAGTCACAGAGAGGTTCTGGCTTGCTCTGTGTACACCAAATAAAGGTAGCACGAAAGGCACTGTCCCCTGTCCCTCCTTACTGCAGGTGGCAAAGTAGGAGCCAAGTACCTGGAGCAACTCATCAGTGGCTTGCCTTACCTCTATGGTCTTTGGGCAACAAAGCACAGTGTCCCCATCTCCTGTCCCGGTCATAGTTATGTGTTGTTGAACACCTGAAAAGAATAAAAGGTGCAGTTTAGTGCAGCTTTCAACAACCTGGATGTTTGCTCTGAAACTATATGGCCTTCAAACTTTGGCAGCCTGGAAACTCAGACTTTTTCTTCTAATTAGCATCTGTTACATTAAAGCTCTTTTAACATCAGAGGGAAAATAAACTTTCTTTTGTTAAAAATGCTCTGCCCCATTTCTCTCAATTAAATACAGATTGAGACGTAGAAGCAGGGTCTGAAATCTCCAATGAACCCTCCAGAAAAAAACTCATTTCTAAAATTAGATAATGAAAGACAGAAATGAAAACCAAAACCAAAGTAAATAAATGATGTCTCCTTTATTCATTAGAAAACAAGCAAAACAGGACACAAGCCATTTCTGATGCAGGTCACTTACTTTAATAATCTGTGGAGGCAAGAGACTGTCCACAGAGGGACTTTTCTGTGGCTTTCAGCAACAAACATATTTTGCACTCAGTTCCTCTAAAGTATTCCTATATTTTAACTTGCCAGATGAAATGAGGAAATAACTGACACTGCGGTGATTTCCAAACAGACAAAACCTCTTTTTGCAGAGCTGCACAACACACTGCCCATGGAAATCATACTGAGACAACTTTGATAACTCTTTATCTGTGAACATTCCTTGCCCTCATCAGTCTGTTATCTGCAAGGCTCAAAAGACTCCAAGGAGCATTAAGTTTAATTCTGCATTTCCAGAAGCAGACTCATAGGCTTTCCTGAGGCCACACAGGGAGCGTGTGAGTGAACTGAGGCCAAACCTTGAAGGTCCGCATCCTGCCCTAGTGTGCTATCCACCAAAACATCCTCCCTAACAAGTTCTAATGCAGCAAAATAATTCAGCCTGGAGACCTCATAGCAGCCTTCCAGTATCTGAAGGGGGCTTATAGGGATGCTGGGGAGGGACTCTTCACTAGGGACTGTAGTGACAAGACAAGGGGTAATGGGTTCAAACTTAAACAGGGGAAGTTTAGATTTGATATAAGAAAGAAATTCTTTACTGTAAGGGTGGTGAGGCACTGGAATGGGTTGTTCAAGGAAGTTGTGAATGCTCCATCCCTGGTGGTGTTCAAGGCCAGGTTGAACAGAGCCTTGGGTGGCATGACCTAGTGTGAAGTGTCCCTTCCCATGGCAGGGGGTTGGAACTCGATGATCTTAAAGTCCTTTCCAACCCAAACTATTCTATAGTTCTATAATAAATATCAGCTACAAGACATCGAAGAAATGGGGGTTTGCTTTATTTAATGTGCCTGATAATCCATTTTCATTATGTGTGTTTTTATCATACATTGAACAGTTGTGTTATCAAATATTTTTTCCCCCTAGGATATCACAAGCTACACTGAAATTTTATTGCAGAGAACGTCTACCATTTCACCTGCCCTACTTTGCTTCTTAATTAGATGCTATGTGGCATTAAAGATGCTTTCATTCCAATGGAATATCTGAATAGACCACATATATTAAGTTTGGTGACCTCAATTACAGACGGTGCAGAAAAAGAAAGGTGCTTGTTTGTCTAGTACAGATTAACTTGGCATTTACTTAAAGAGGCTGTTTTTTCACAGGCACTAAGGCCTTCATGACTCTTTTGGAAGCTGATGTAAATTTCTCTGCATTCCTTCATTGGGAAGTGGATTGTGCTTTTTTAAAGGACATTCTATTATGCACTAGGATTAAGGTGAAGAGTACAATAAAAGTAATTCTCAGCATTGCTGTGTCATTGGTGGCAAAATGCTGACTGAACGCTTCGTCTGTGCCAGCAATGATAGGGAAGGAGAATCCAAACTTTTCCAGCTTTTCTAGTTGACGTAATTATTGATCTGGAAGAGCAGTGTTACACTGGGCAGCACGGAAGAGGCAAATGAAAATGGTCTTGTACATACCTAAAGAATGCAAGCAAACTGTGATCATTAGGGATAAAAAAAATATCTACATGGAAATTGATACTCTCTGGAGTCTTCCCAGCAACAGCCAAGTTCTAAGCAAATGGAAAACTCATTTTTTTTCCCTTTTAGATGTTTTCTGCTGTCAGAGATTCTGACTAGGGCTTCTTCCACTAGTTTTCCACAACCCACTGGATCTCCTATGCCAATGTTCTTCACAACCAGTCCCTTTCTTCCCCTCCCTTTACAGTGACAATAAACAATTGGTCCTCCCCTGTGATGCCAGGCTGTCTCCTCAGTGCCAGACTTCTTGTATATTCACATAATCCTTTTGTATTTTCCAATACGTCTTTCTTACTGTCTGGGAAAAGCTCAGCACATCCTCAAAGCTACTTCTCTGGTCTCCCTCCTTTTCTTTTTAAAATGTCTTCTTTGCTGGAAGGCTTATCAGAAACGTGATGACATTTCAGTTTCATGGGGTGTTACCCCCTGCAACCAGATCAATCAAATGGGCTAAGTATTTCTTTGTGTTACTTGTAAATGGGCCCACTCTCTAAACTTATGAGATAACAAAAGTCTTTACATCAGCCCATTACATAAAATTGTTAACAAAGAAGTGAAAACTTGAAATCATGGGTACTGAATTAATGACACCAGAAAAGGCATAGAATCACAGACTGGTTCAGGTTGGAAAGGACCTTAAAGCTCATCCAGTTCCAAGGAGCACCTTCCTCTAGACCAGGTTGCTCAAAGCCCCGTCCAACCTGGCCTTGAACACTGCCAGGGATGGGACATCCACACCTTCTTTGGGCAACCTCTTCCTGTGCCTCACCACCCTCACAGTGAAGAACTTCTTCCTAATATAGAAGTCCGCTACTAAGGATTGATTTAAACTACATTTTAAATCCACGTATGTCAAACAACATGAGAATGGAGAGATAAATGGTATATTATAGATGAGGCCAAACTGGTAGGCAGGATAAATGGAAAGCAGGTTATTTTACCCATCAGGAACATTGGGAGCCTTAATAATAGGACATTTTGGAGAGCAAGCAAAGCCTCAGTCCAGAGGCAGACTGGTGGAAGGAAAGAGCTCCAAGGTCATACCTGGTGCTCTCACAGTGTTTAAGGTCTGGATATTCTCTCTGATCCTTTCAAGGTGTTGTCCTGACCAGGAGATAGCCAGACTTTGCCTGAGGGCACCAGAGCAATGACCATGAGCACCAGAAAAATCCAGAGCCTTACGCTTGGTATCTCCTGGCTCAACCCACATGTCCTTCTCCTTCCCAGGGCTTGTATAAGCTCTCTATCTTGTAATCCAGCTGGCCAAAAAGCTCTCCTTTGCACTGTTTTCAGTCTGTGCCAAAATAACCTTCCTATTCCTAGAGAAGATGGTAAGATCACACCATTCCTATACAGACTCAAGCCCACTCAAAACAGCCTGGAACAATGGGGACCTTCACATCCATCACTTAAGTGCAGAATAAGGCATCTCCAAGGTGTCAATCAACACCTTCACAGCCAAAATTTGAGCCATAGTCTGCTCCTGCTATTCCTCTTGTGCAGGATCTCAGGGAACACATCCCATCATGGGCACTGGCAAGCATTTCTTCAGAAACTGTTTGGCTGCAATACAGACCACCCTCCACGTTTGCTCTTATGGGTGTTAAATGCATTCCCATTTTGTCTGTCCCTAAGCTGCTTTGAGTTTCTGGAGATACCCTGAACTTTAGCTACTGTTACAGCTAATTTTTTCTCTTCAACACGACAGGCAAGTTTACATGACATCTTTATTATCTGTTAAGAGGCCACTAAATAGGAATTTATCTGTGAAGACAGATTACAGTTACAGGGAAATGCAATAGAGGATGCTGCTAAAGGAAGCTTGTTATATGAATACTGCAATTATTTACTCTTCTTTCCTATATTTTCAATAAATATTTATAGAGCTACAACTTGTTTATTGTTCTCAGAGAAAGCAGGGAGAGGTTTCTACAGTCAGAAATTACTTATATTGAAGCATTTAATGTTACAAATGGACAAGGTCACATCTGATTACTTTTCACATTTAGTCCTTTGGATCAACAGAGCAGCTTTCATTAAGAGCAGATTAGACAGACACTGTTCTGATATGCTTTCTGCTGAAGGACTATCTTTTTATTGAACTGAATATGATGGGCTAGCACACACTATCTGTGTAATATGTAGTACAAGAAAATATGCAATAAAATTAAAACCTATTGGAGCAGGCTTTGGCTTACACTGTAAAGTCCTGACTGTAGACTTGTCTTAAAGTACGACCTGAGGACCAAGGACCCATGAAGTATATGTATAATCTAGCACTCTCCTTATCTGGTCTCCTTTCATTTGCTCCAAAGGGGAAGGTCCAGCCTTCCATCATCTCCATCCTTACTAGCAGCTGTAAGCAGGCAGGAGCAGGAAGGACACAAGCCTTGCCCTGCCTGCTGCCTGCCCTGGGTTCAGTTATTCAGCATCAGTCCAGCACAGGCTAGTGCCAAGTCACACAAAAATTCATGGAGCATTCTCCCAACTGCTATTCAGGGCTCTCTTCCCTGCAACTCTGTGCCTGAAGTCACACATTTAGGCTGCTTTTAGTTTATGAAAAAAGAGTAAACACTGGCCAGGTCAGCTATGGGGTGAAATGGCCTGTCAAAACCAAAGAGCTCCAGCTGCTCTTCTCCTCACCTCCCCACTTGTAAATGGCTTTGAAAAAACTGGAAGCATGGGAGCAAGTTGTCCAAGATCAGTTCTAAAGTGCACTCTAACCTTGGATCCAGCCAGTCACAGGTTTTCCTTTTTCTTTTAACATTTTTGTGGCCCAGCTGGCCATAAACAAACCCACAGCGTCATATATTAACAAGATCATCTTAAACATTGCATGAAATTAAGTTGATCCAAAAGTCAAGCTCTTTGTGACTACAGTTCATACAAGACAGGATTGACACTGTAAAATTATTCCTGTTCTCTTCCCTTAGTTGAGATATTCTTGGGTTCTTTCCTGGAGGGTTTTCTTATCTGGATTCTACATATGAATGTTGGGAAAATTCAGAAGTGGTCTCTTAGACTGAAGCCCTATGTCTATTCGTGTAAGAACGTATGTGCTGTGTTGTTTACATTACACCAGATTTACCATCAGAAAGATAACACAGATCATGAAAAAAATTAGATATTCCAGTATAAAAAATGAGATTTCTGCCCTGCATGAGCAGGTAAAATTAATCCTATAAAATATTTTCACACTAGAAACATCCAATTATATGCCTTTCACATAGTTCAGCTGTGCATATATTTTCACATTACTGGTACCCATATATTCCCTGCTTTGTTGCCTTTGATTTCTCTTAAATATATGCCCATTAGCTAGATTCATCTGCAAAGTTAGGCTTGTTTATTCAGTGCTTGCTTCAGTAGGGCTTTCACTTGGTCACCCCTACCCCAAACCGAATAATGAATGCTTTTAACAACTTCTGAGTACATAAAAGAATAACCTTTGCCCAATGTAAGGAAGCCTGACCTTAAACACATGACTAGAATAAATCATTACCCAACAAACAGGAATAATGCCTCACCTTGTAGTACTGCACTGTCCAAAAGGGGCCTAGTGCCAATCTGGATAGAAATTAGACACACGGAGTTAAAAAAAACCCAACTTCCCTCAAAAATCAGATGGTATCTGCTGCAGTACAAGTATGACCCTCATAAATCAAACAATTCCTTAACCTAGTGTCATCTCTTACAGATGTCTGTATGTCTCCCTCAGCAGACAGTTTCTATCAGGTCATTTCATCAGTCCTGCCCTTTCTGTACAAACTGTTTGCACTCATGTAAATTGCAATTCCAATATTAAGGCAAAGAAGGAAATATGTCCAGGGTTCTTGAGCTTTCTGTGTCCCTGGAGACCCCATCACTGTGCTCCCTCCCCTCTGAACATGAACTTGACCTGAAGGCCATGACTATAAGCAAGAGAACTGCATGGTTCTCCTTGGGCACAACATTAAGCTCAAGCTAATTATTCTAAAAGCAAGATTAACACACTAAAAGGATGACATTTTCCTTTGATGCTGTCTTCATTTATGAGCAATGTTAACTCACCATTTCTTTCGGGAAAATAGATTTGATAAACACGAGTGATAAAACCTTCCACCGTACCGGAAAGGAAATTTGCATAAATTTCCATCCTCTGTAAACACTGAAATACAAGAATAAAAACTCATCATGCAGTTGAACACCAACCCACAGGTACGTACATTACATGTTATTACGTCAAATTATGAAGATAGAAATCTTCACATTTTCCAGCTGTATTTTGGACTCCTGTCTCTGCAATTTCTAGTGCATAAGAAGAGGCTTAAAATCCCACATAATGACCGAATCAAGAAAGATTAATGTGCTCTGCAGTACAATAAAGATCTCAGATCGATTCAGCTGAAAATATATTGCAATTGCTGGTACTGCAAATGCCGGTTATATTCATTAATTGCAATTATCATTTCTAATTATGTAGTATCGTAACAGCATATTAAATCGATTTCTGAAGTAGCATCCTTTCAGGCTCCGTATCACATTGTAACATCTGTTTAAGACAATTAAAGAACCAGACAGTACAAACTGAAATAGGAACAGTAGGGAAAAAGAAGGGTTTAAAGGTTGGGTGAAGACAGAGAATTTTGATCATACGATCCTCCCTGTGGGATAAGGAGATCCCTTACAACTGGTGAGAAATCACTGGGACCAGTGCCTAAAAAGGACAAGTTTCATGTTCACTACAACAGTGATGGCAGTCTAAGGAAGGGTGATGGGAGTCTAACAGGAAAAAGTCCTTCAACATGAGTCTGGAGAATGAGAAAGACTGAAGATAAAAGAGACAATGAAAAACTGACAGAGCTTATTTAACCATTAAACTAAAAGCAATCAGTTTTGAGAGCCAGCAGTGTGAATGGGAAGCCAACCACTGCCACAGGAGAAAAATGGGGCTTACAAGTGAGCTGGCAGCACAGTGCATTTCCATTTCTCAGTGATGATGTATGACTGTTCCTTGTCCTGAGCTTACCCCTTCCATGATGGCTGGGTCTCCTGCACACCTTTGAGATACCTGTTAACCCTCGTGAAATCAGACTTGCCATCCCAAAGAGCTTCTGAGACCAGTTATTAGCATTATGGAAAAAAATAACCTATTCCGTTATCCAAACTCTTCCTAACCAGTTGGTAATATGATCACTCCATCTGTCCTAACTATCCTCTTATTTGTCAATGAGAAACAGCTACTGCCAGCCCCTCTGCTATCCCCTTGACAAACCTGGTGTTCATTGTCTGAAATAATTAAGCAAATGTTCAAATCTACGTTCTCTGGTACTGCTCATTATAATGAGGTAGGAGAGTTGTGAAACTACATCATCATTCAGAAGACATATTGCATCCCAAAGGCTATTAAAGATTGTGGTAAGCTATAAAGGCACCACTAGCAGCCCAATTCGTGTAATCTTTAACAGCAAAACCTCAGGACAACAAAAGCTTTAAAAATGAAAGTCTGCAGTGCCCACATACAGCCTAATCAGACAGGATGCCTGATTGTTTGGTGCCATTGAAACAAATGCAACTTAGCAAATTGCACAGGGCTCAAAACCTTCTCTCACCAAAAGATCAAGAGCTGTTATAGAAATTGAACCTACAAGTACAAAGAGTTTATGTGCTTTAAAGTCACAGAGCAGACGCAGCTCTGATTAAAATAAATGGAGTTGCACATCTACAGCCACACCATATTATGAGTGATTATAAACCATGCCAGCTCAGACAAACTTAAATCCCATCAGCACATTCCCATTAATTGGCATCTGAATGAAAATTACGTGGGATTCCTAAACTAATCCCAAATTCCCCTCTACACAGAAATTAATATCGGCATAACCATTCCACAATCCTTATTCATGTTGAAACAAAGACAGGCTTACTACTGACTTGCACAGCATGGATACAGACAGGCAGATCATTCTTACTGTCATGAAACCTATTGGATTTGACTTTGTACCTTGTGGGTGAGTGAACTCATGTTTTGAGCCTCTTCCTGCCCCAGATTTGTAGTGCTACAAAGAGAAAAAGAGAATGTGGATTGTAGACACAAATTCACTCTGGGAACCATCCTACAGGGACAAACGTGCTTTCCAGGGTGCCCTGAAATTGTGTTTCTCGCAATGCTTCTGTAAATCTCATTATTTGTGTGTGGTTTTTGCTGGAGCACAGTCTGGTGAAAGAGCGTAGATAAACACTGGCTCGTGAAACATCTCTGTGAAACCAGTAAAACCCAGCACAGCACAAAAAAGGCCAAAGCTCTGCTTCTTTCTATTGCCGAGGGACACATCTCCTATTTCTCTTCAGCAGGAAGCATACACGCATTCTGGAGCCAGCTCACAGTTACAAATTACATCCCAGCATTTGACTTTTCCTGCCACTTAGCTGTAACTCGCAGGGCATTAGTTAAAAAAGCAACCCCTGCTTTATTTGGGTTTGCTGATCAGCAAGCACAGAGCACTGGGCTGAGCTGGTTTTAAACCACAGGAAATAATAAGAAATGGTAATATACATAATGTGCTGCTGCCAACAAAGGTGCTGACAGCTGAGCTATAACAAAATAGAAATATCACAAAAACAGTCAAAGAAGCAGCACATCATGAACCTAGAACTGGATAGGGGACATAACAACTAAAGGGTAAGACAAATCTGTTGCTATTAAATATAGGGAGGGCTTGAACAGTTCTGAGGAAGAAATGGTTTTTGCACTCTTTGCTGACTATGCCAGCATTGAGCAGACTGCAGCATCTTTAGCCAGGACTGGTCTCTTCCTAGGCACTCTGAATATTCCTCTCTGCTCCCACCTGCAATATCAAAGGAGGTCCTTCTGTACTTCACTGGGATAACTAGGATTATAGTATCAATCAATTGTACATGAGCTAGTTTCAACTTAACTAGTGAAATAAAGTTAATCATAAAGCCACACAGCTGAGGGTCCAGACTCTTACTGTGTACTGAGTCCACAGTGGATGCCAGGCCATGGTGGCATTTGAGCAGACTAGCAAAGCCAAACCATCACAGCCATGCTCAGCAGTGCTGCAGGTGCCTCACAGACATACCCAAAAAGAGACACAAAGCACAGAGTGGAAACACTGCAGGCCATGGCATGAAAACAGAAAGGTTTGGGAAGAAGGAGATTGTTACCTGAGCTGGCATGTTCAGCTACCAGGTAGCAGCAGAGTCTGGTGGGGTAGCACCTTTCCTTCCATGTTACTGCAGGTATGTGCTGGTGTCAGCACACTTCTGAGATGCTTTTTCAAAGTGTGTCAATTTTTGTGGTCCTTCCTCCCATCCTGTTTTCCCTCCCTAGCAGGGCATGAATATAAGCTATCTGTTTCACTGCAGACCAACATGGGACCAGCCCCCCTACAGGTCCCCTCCTTAGCACAGCTGCAAGTCTTCACCTAGCAAATCCCTGTATTTCATTTGAAGCATTCTTCCTTTCCATCTGGTCAGCAGCTTCACCCATCCAGCCCCAAGGAACACTGCCTTGCCAGTCAGTACGTAGGTGATCCACCACTCCAAAACAGAAGAATCACACTTACCGTCCTTGCACAGTCACTGCTCAGAGTCAGAGCCAAGACAACAGTGAAAGGAGCAGAGACTTTCATCTTTGCTGTCCTCTCACAAAGGTTTTGTCTGGCAGAGGGAAACTTCCAAGGCTGGGTTGAGGCAGGAATGTGAATCAGCAATGAGCTTTTGCAAGAGACTGTGATTTACTTGACTTTAGGGTATTTTAGTTTTCAAAGTAAGCAGAGCTGTTATCGTTGTTAATCATTAATGTTTTTGTGGGTCTTTGTGGGTAGATGGGAATGCCATGTAGCTAGATACTCTCCTAAACCACAGGGAATGAAGAGTTTACAAAGTGCCTGACCCTTAGAAATGATCACCAATGTGTTCAGTAAGCATTTACAAGCACCTCCAGAGGAGCCAATCCAATGTTGCTCGTAATCAGAGACAATTTACCATCCAGACATTTCTCATCTCTTTCCCTTCAGGAGCTAATTAAAAGCATGGTATAGCAATAATAAGAAACTTCAAGCAAGCCCACTCAGGAGATGACATTACATTGCAAAACACGAACCAGATCAATGCCAATATCAGACACAAGAATTACTCATTAACAGATGGTTACCTGCCCAGCTGTGTCTTACAGCAGCAGCCTCTCAGCAACAGATTGGGAAAACTAAAAGGAAGGAAAACAGAAATTACTGTGACAAAAAGTTTTGTACTAAAAAGCTCCCTTCTGCAGCTGCCTGAGCAAAGCCACCTCTGTTTTGTAAGTGCCTGGTTGAGATAGCTGCATGGCAGAAGCATTTCTAATAGGGATGTGGAGGGTATTGCTAAAACTGAGATTTCACCAGTGGAGTCTGTTTCAGCCCCACCTTTCCCCACAGTCAAAATCCTCAGGTTTGGCTGGTACAACTGTGTCTGGGCTTGAGGCTTTTGCCAGCCATGTCCTGTCAATCAGGGACCACACCTCTTCACACCCAAGATCCACAGAGCCACAACAACAGCAAGGATAGGATGCTCTTTGCTTAAACTGTGCGCTTTACCCTTTGAAGTTTACCCAACACAGGTACGGAACAGATGCTGTTGATTTCTGTTCTATTTCTTTTTAACCCAACAAAACCATGGGAGTAGGGTCCCTAAGTGCAGTGGAGCTATCCCAGCACTGATTTTGCTGTGATGTTTTATAATGTTGGAGGGGATTTCCACTGGCTGTGTTACCCCACTGCTGTGTCTGTTGTCACAGTAACAGCTCTTGTTGGTATAACTATGCAAATATAGGTTTATGGACAATTCTTTCCTACTGTCAGCAAGGTTTGGAACAGCAGGAACCAGGCAGATGTGGAATTCTCTTCCCAAAATCAGGCAGAGAAACAAGCAGAAAGAAAATTCTTTGCCACTATGCATTGTTTGTTGCCTGAAGTTTTGAAGTAAATAAAGCTTCACAATAAACTCTTTGAATAGAACTGCCTATTTTCATTTATTTCCAACATAGAAATAGGATGTACAGATATTCTGATCTGGCTGGGGACACCTGGCAAAGATGGAACATAGATTTCTACTTTCTACACTCATTACTGACTTTGACCATCAAGCTTCAAGCTAGCAATGCTTATATGATGGCGTGTATACATCTGCTTCTCCTCCAGGCTGCTGAAATTGTGCAAAGAAAACAAAAAAATCCATCAACTGCTATTCCATTCAGAGTTCCTAAAAATTCTGCAGAATGAGAGGAGTGGGGCAGCAAGGACTTGACAAAGAGGCGAAGATGAAGATGCCTCTCTAGAGCTGCAGAAATACCCGCTTCCACCCGTTTCCAAAATAAAAACTACCCACTTCGATGACCAGAAACATTGTATTTCTGTGGTGCCCAAGGCAGGCTTTAGGAGAGCATTTTCCCACACTTTAAAGTAAGAAAGAGGAAAAGCAAGAATTCATTCTTTGTTCATGTATCTGCTCCGGGTTGCTGTAGTTTGTAGTCATTTAACTACAAGCAGGAGTTGCAGAATGTCTTTCTGAGGAGAGATGCAACTCTTAAGCATTTAGCTCAAACCAATTCCTCAACATAAGAAAAAGGAATCACGAGCACCAGGAGTCACAGCAGCAGAAAGGATGGTGCTGTCACAAAGCAAAAGGAAAACACATCAAAGCCAGGAGTTGCAACAGCTGCCAGAGATGTACCACCATGTAAGGGGAATTACCCCTGAGTAAAGCCTGAATAACGACTGAACAGTGATTTCAGGGCTCAGACAGATATGAATCATTAAAAACCCTAACCACTACGTGTAGGCTGCCTGCATTGGGTCAGCAGAGAGGTGTCTGAACAGGTCATAGAGAGGAGATAGAATCTGAGGTGTGTTTTTTTGTAAACTATGTCAAGTGATCAGCGAGTCTTTCAGCTATTTATAACCAGGAGAAAGTCTGCCTGCCTTCATCAGGCTTTTCTTAGAATCAGTAATTACAAAGTATGCCACATGTTTTTTTGAGAAACATCACATCTCATTGGCAAGAAACTACTCAGAAAAGCAAAGGTTCAAGTTTGATCCTGAGTTCTTATAAAATTCACAGACTTTGGGGCACTTGGGAGTTCATAGATATGAAGAATAAGGTCTTGGCTACAGATATTTTTGTGTCATCGTGAAGCTTTTGGCTATAAGCAGCACAAGGAGCGTGCACGGGGAACAAACCTGGGCAAAGAGAGCTGAGATACAAGAATCATGTGCACTGGTGCCACAATTACTGCTGCTCAGATGGCTAAGAGAAATCATGCCTGACTTCAGGAATGGACTAACCAGAGACGAAGACAAAACTACTGCAGGCATCCAGCCACCTCCTCAGCACACAGAGCATCCATGGTCCATGCCTGCAGCAGCCCTCTGCTAAAGACCACCAGATTACACGTTGTTAAGACCTCTGGGGTTGCCTACCATGAGAGAAATGCCTTCTGCTGTAGAGAGATGCTGTTTATTTGTATTGCTGCAGCAAAGAACCCAACAGCCTGAGAGACCCAGGACACTGTACCAAAGCCATCATCCCACAGGTTGAGTCAATAAGGCCACAGAGTTGCTCTTCTTACCCTCCTCAAGTCAATCCACCTGTGACCATTATTTTCAGAGTACTGAAAGAAACTTTCCATAGAGAGGAAGAGAGTCAGAGGTATATGGAGCAAATATTATAACAACAACAACAAGAAAAATAAAGAAGATACAGAAACAATCCACATGGCATTCAAGATAAAGTTCCTAGCCTTAGATTTTTAACTTCATTTAGTGCCCATTTCAAATGAGGACATGTAAAATATTAAATAAAAATTAAAAATAAATGTGTGTGTGTGTACATATGTGTGTGTGTGTATATATATATATATATATATATATATAAGAGAAGAAATCTGGAAACAGGAGCTAGAGGAAAGACCTGGCTTTGGGGTGATGAATATTTGGCAGCTCCAAGGCCTGGATCCTGTGCCACAATTCATCCCACCAGTGAAGCTGCAGCTAGAGTATGGTTCTTGTTTTCCAAGAAAATTCCCTTTTCCTTTCAAAGCAAGGCACATTTTGATTCTCAACTTTGCTGCATACAATATTAAACCTTTCCTGTGGAGTGCATATAATCCAAATGCAGTTGAAGCCAGATTCTGCTACTGCTGAAGTCAATGAAAGGTTTCAGAATAAGACTAGGAAGTCGTTAGTGTGTTTACAGGCTCTAATTCTTATGTATCAAAGACTAAAACCCCTCAATTTCAGCAATCATTTTTCCTTCTATATTGACATCAATATGGGGAAATGAAAAGGCAAATAAACACACAACAAATGATGAGAAAGAGACAGGAATCTTGCTTCAGGAAAGGCTGCCTTTTCCTCACTTCCCACATTTAATTTCTTTAAACTTAACAATCATTAATAAAGGCACAGACTGAGCCCAGACTCTGAGCTACTTAGTTGTAATGAAACAATATTAACAACCAACCTGAATCATTAAATATCAACAAAAACTAAATTAACTGTCAGCCACAAATATGAAATAATAAAATTGCTTTTCTTTTCATCAATTAATTTAGTAGACAGAAGTGGAAAAGACAAGATTAAACACACATATATCCATTTGCATTCATTGCTATGCACCAACTACCAACCAGCCAGGGGGGGCTGTCCCATGACTGCATGTTCATGTGTTCTCCATTTTTACATTTCCTGACCATTGTAAATGTTCCTGAGAAATCTACCACTCAGATACCACAAAACTGAAGAGAACTTTAATAATGATTTATTCCCCCATGTATTTTTGCAAGCTTTAAGGCTTTAACATAGTAATAAGGTAATAAGGTTTACTTCTTTCAAAGCCAGGTTCTTCCTTTGTGAATGTAACATATGACAGCCAAATAACAGTGTGGTTCTGTCTCCTGAGATGATCAGATTTCCAGGCTTCAGTTGTCATTATATTTATGAAGCCCAAACCCAGCTTCCTGGATAAAAGAAAAATGCAGGCTACAGCACCATTGGCACAAAGAACTAACACTAGATCTGAAGTTTCTGCAAGTGTTCAGTGACCAAGACATTTAAACCACCTGATGAGTGCACCTCAATGAAAAGTAATTAGAAGTATTTCTAGCATGAAAAAGAAAACAATTTATTTATCTTTTGGGAAGGGATAGGACACAAGTGATCATGTGTGGCAATTCCACTCCTGGTATACCAGCAAGGGACTCAGTCCCAACATGAGACTGACACACAGATCCTCCCTAATCTTTTCTTCTGGGGGACCTGGAAACAATGCTGAAGACCTTGCTGTCACTGTCAGGTGGGATTCTCTTCATCTCTGTTGCCTGAGATCATTCCCATTGCCCAGTCCTGGCAGCTGTTACCAAATCTCAGCTGTCTCCATTAACTAACAACTATCCTAATCAGCAGAACTGAGGCTAATACTCATGAGCTCCAAGTCTAATGACAGGCATAGAGTGAATGAGGAACTTTTCCCCTTCACTCTAACACCTACTGCTCAGGGCTGCCCTGACTCTGGAAGACACAGCTCACATCTGTCTCTGGAAATGGTGCAAACTCAATCTGGTCACTCATATCTGAAATAAGAGTATTCACCACTGGCCAAGAAAGTGAGCCTTTCACCTTTCCTCTGTTCTGGAGTGGTGCCTAGAGAACAGCCATTGCATTCCTATTGCTAAAGCCATGTGTAAAGGAAAAAGTTGAAACTATTTTGCTTATTTGCCTACTTGTAAGGGTGGTGAGGCACTGGAATGGGTTGCCCAAGGAAGTTGTGAATGCTTCATCCCTGGCAGTGTTCAAGACCAGGTTGGACAGAGCCTTGGGTGACATGGTTTAGTGTGAGGTGTCCATGCCCATGGCAGGCAGGTTGGAACTTAATGACCTTCAGGTTCTTTCCAACCTTAACTATTCTATGATTCTGAGTACAGTAATGACCACTCACCCACCTCACTGGAGAAGGCCAAGAAATCCTGATTTTGGAAACGGATTCTTGAATACTTTGTGTCTGCTTTGGCAGGATGCACCAACCTGTGCCTCGTTTGATTTTCTGCCTGCAAAGATTTGCTCACAATCTCAAAACAGTAGATGACTTTGTTGCTGTACATCTTTAAGCCTCAATTCCAGATCAGGCTGATAAAGAACCAAAAGACCAGTTTGAAGTTCATTTAATTAGAGACTTGGAGTTGCACAGTCTTAACCAGGTAAGGGGGGTTGGAACTAGATCATCCTTTCCAACCCTAACTATTCTGTGATTTTATTTTATGATTCAGCAAGAAAAAAGAAAAGCTTTGGCTTGAACAAACTGAAAAGTTGAGTTACTCATATGGGCCTTAAATGCTGTAGCACACAGCTTTGCACATACCCACACTGCAACCACAAACACCCCCTCCTCTCCATGGTAGCTTCAGAAATCCCAGGGGGAAAAGTGAACATGGTTTAGGCTTCCCTGTCTGGATCAGAGTGCCAGTTCCTCCTCTCCTGCACCAGACTTTGCTGTTAATCTTGGCAGTCTCCAAGCTGCACATAACCTCTGCCAAACCATAGCAGAGCAAATAGTCCTTCTACAAACCATCCTCCTCTCTCCTGGAGGCAGCGAGGCTGGAGAAGTGCAGCTGCAGGAGGCTGGTTGCTGGGCAGCTGGGATCCAGCAAACATGGGTTTGGTGCTGCTGTGCTTAGCAGATAATCCTGGGACAGAAAGATATGCCTTCACCCAAATGTTTACTCCTCCTCCTCACTCCTCTCACCTCCCACACTCCTCTGGCACCTCCAGCAGCTCTCCTGGCTTCCCTCACCCGCAAGCTCACAGCTCTGGGGGTTTCTGCACTGATTTCCTTTCTCTTGTCTCCAGGGACTGAAAGTGTTCTCAAATCTATCACGTTATTCTTTTCATTTCAATCCCTCATTGCCTCCATTCCTCCCTCATTCCCTGATATGTTGGCTGTGGATGCCCCATCCTGGATCACAGCCTTGCTAGCAGCCTTCACTGTCTCACTATTGCAGAGCAGCAAAGTGAATGTCTTCCTTTCAGGAATGAGGCAGTGTGGCTTTATTGGGTCTTCCCTCTGCCTTCTGCAGGGCTCAAGGCCTTCCTTTGGCAGCTCTGCAAACCTCCATGCTACCATCACAGCTCCCCGTGGAGATGGATCTGTCCCTGGACTCCTGGATTTTCTCCTCCTTGGTGTTAACCATCCTTCTTCACCAAACCCCACATTCTGGTGCTTAGCTGCCACTTCTATTCTCTTACCTCACTGCTGCCCCCCAGCACATGGCCTCTTTGGTCTTGCATTTTCTCTTTCCACACCACCATGTCCACGCTCAGACTAACCTGAAAGTATCAGACCTTGTCAGTCCCTCCCCATTCAAAGGGTTGCTGTACTCACCTCCCTTCCATGGCCTAGAGCTCCACAACCTGTCCTCATGGCTGGTGTCCTGCAGGAGCGGGCACAGGACCCTCAATAGTGTAGCACCCAGAAGGTGCAGCCTTTCAAACAGGCTCTGCAAAAGCAGCAAACCCCTGAGGCATCCCCCTCTGATATCAGCACTCCTAGAAGGACTTTCCCCATTTTTCTGCACTTCCCGTGCAGATGTAGTTCCATTTCATGCACTCCTGCACCAGTCTTTCCTGCTAACATTTACGTTATACTCCAAAGAGGAATGTAACATACTGATGAGGCTGCAACCCTGTGAGCATGACCTCTAGTATACTTCTTCCCTTGGTATGGGTGGCTTTGCCCTGTCAGGATCCAGTATTAGATGACATCCTGCCTGTCATTTTACTCTTTTCAATTGACTACTATTGTGTGCACTGATTTTGTAATAGCTTCATGCTTTATTCTCTGTGAAATCACACTTTTAGCCAGATGAAGCCACTGCAGTTGCAGGTATATACCTGCAGCTGTGCTTACAAATATTTCTTTCATGCATCCAGAGAACTTTAGTTGTGATCTGAAAAACCAAATCATATAGAAGTAGCAATGAAAGAGCTGGGCTTGAGCTACAGAAACAAAAACAGACTGTGATTTTATACACCTAATCACATAAATCTGTGAGTGGTTTAAAGCTCTGCTACAAGCCAGAATGCGCAGAACCTTCATGTACACACCTCAGACATGGATCTAGTTGCAAAAACTACCTGAGATTTTAGAAGTCCATTTCAAGATTGTACTTAGTTCATATGCCCAGATGTCATGGCATATCTAGAATACTATGCCTGTAACCAGTCTAGGATGTGTTTGCATGAAGAGACTGTTCCTCCTACCGTACGAATAGGAGTGGGAAGTAGGTAGCTGCATTTCTGAGGGGCTTCAGTATAAACCCTTGCCGATAACCCTGGCTGAAACAGTAGGCCCATATACAGAGGCGTATGACTTCTTTTTTAGCCATGTACTCACTGAAAACTGACAAGAAGAGGTGTAGAGGCACCCACCTTCCACTGATGCCAACCCATTTAGGTAACTTCAGCACAGGCTGATTTGCAATTGTTAGGCATGTACATTTTTAGCTGTGCTCAAATTCCTGCTATTCCACCCACTTTCTTCATTAGCATATTAGACGCCCCCATGACTTACTTTAAAATGGTCTGTAAGTCAGGCAGGTGTGAGGGAAGGTGGCTCCACTGCTGCAGCTGAAGGCAGCTGAAGTCTCCCTTTTCAAAGTGGGAAAAAGCACTAACAGGGAAGAGACATCCCCACAGGAAGGACAACAGCCCCACAGCCTGCCTTGAGTTCAGGGTTATTTCCAGGGTGGAGAGCAGAGTTTGCAAACACTGCTGTAATTATTCTGATTGCAGCCCTAATAATATCCTGTTTGGAAACCTATGTGTGTATATATACACACACATAAATCTTTTTCTTTTTTTCATGTATATACATGTATGGGAGCCAGATGTCTCATTAAACATTCACTTTCTGCTTTGCAGGTAACCTATATGCTGAGGGTTGAAGTGCCAGGTGACACCCATTGATCAGCCTTTTTGACTATGGTGACCAGGAGAAGACACACAGTGAGGTGCCCTCCACTAAACCAGCACCCTGCACAAGGGAGCACTCCCATCACTTGGTGTCACTGCAGCAGCTGCCCAGGGCAGGCAGGGATGCTTGGACCCTGGATGTTGCTATATCATCATAAGGATACTCACCAGACATTTAACAATCTGTATTGTCAGCCTGTTAATCTAGCACAGTGTTTGCCTAGGCTTTCCCTGGGGCTTTTGCATTACAAATCTGGTGACAAACCATTAAGGGGCTCCTCAGGCTTCTATTCTCTATCTCCCTGCTGAAGCAGAAGCAGAACACTTGGAGCTCAGTCCAGTGCCATAGGGGTGTTTGGGAGAGCTGGTAAGGTGACCAGTAGGCAGAGAAATGTTTGCCTCCTGAATGTAGGAACATGGATGTCCTTTACCAAGGCTCCCCTCTCACTGAGTACAAAAGCCCTGCTGCTGATGGCCTTCTCTATTACCTCCCTCTGCTCTCATCTGTCCATGGTCTCATCCTGTTGGACACTGCTGCACATTTTTTTCATCAAATCAATAGGAATTCTGTCCCTGACAAAATCTAAAGGCCGTTTTTCCCACAGTCCCAATAGTAAGGCAGGCAGCGATGTCCCGGGAAGAGCCTGAGTCCACCCTGGTGAACAGTCCTCTCCTCACTGAACAAATCCTGGCTTCAGAAGTGACCTGTGTACCACTCCCTACCTCACTGCTGGCCTCAAGAGCAGGCTTAGGCTGAAGATTACACAGTGTGGCCAATTGTATTTCCTTCTCCCTCTTCCCCCCCACTTCCCTGTACCTCCTTGCAATTGCTGCAGAAATGTAATTGCTGCTCTGTGTAATTGCTGCAGAAACAATCTGAGCTGTCATTGACTTACATTGTTCACACATCAGGAGAAACTGGCAGATCAGAGTCACTCCACCTAACTTCAGGGACCTCCTGCATATGTATTTACATCTGAGGTAGGTACCAGGGCTCTCAGTGTAATTAATGGAGACCTAGAAAACACTGAAGAGTGAAATCCAAGGTATGAGTTGTCTGTCCAAAAGTATGTTTCGGCTCAAGGATGAAGCAAATCATTCTTTATATGTATGCACAGCATTAAACAATTAACTCTTTATATCCATAGACATTCATATCTCTAACATACATATAAAGTAGCACCTGTTTAGAACACAAAGGCAGCTTTGGAATAGACACCTAAAGTTAGGCAAGAAGATCCAAACTGGGTTCTCCTAAAAGAAAAATCATGATTTTCGGATCAGTCCTGTTAAACCTCTTTTGAATTAAAGCAGACTTTTTTTTGCTCACTTGAGGACCAAACCTGTTAATTTCACAGATGTCTAGCAAGGAAAATTACATCTTATTGCACTGCAGAGTAAGTCCTTTCATGGTATAAGCTGATACCATTGCAATGAATAACAGCAAAATCTCAACCCTCTGTATCTGTCCCTTTCCCACAGGAGCATAGAAAATACCCAGGCAAGATGCAATAGGAGAACCAGCATTCTCTAGGAGACTGAAGCAGTGCTGTGTATTACCCATCAGCACTTTCCAATAGGAAGATGAGCATCTGCCTGCATGTGCTTTCCCCCCCTCACCATGGAGTGAAGCTGCAGCATGTGTTCCTCTGGTTTTTCTAATACAGACACACATTTTACTCAACACTCAAACGAGCAAGCACAAGATCACAGATACGTGCCCACCATCACTGATTATCTCCCTGTTGCAAACAAGTTTCAGCTAACTGTTTTGCATACAGAGGGTTGATCTCAGCCAGGCATTGCCTCATCCTGCCCATAGAATTGACTCTGGAAATTTTTATAGCATGGAAGAGGTTGCAGCTTCATAGATATTATTGATATTTGAGTTCATGCTGTTTGCATACTGGTAAATACCAGCAAATAGTTACAGAAAAAGATGTTTGTACATGTCTATAAATGAGGGACAATAATAACTAAAGGGTAACTTCTACTCAACACATGTTTTCATCTTTCTAGGAAAGACTCAAATCATCAAGGTAGACCCAAGTTACTTCTCTCAGGAATGGGGAGAGGCATTAGTTTCTTTTTTGTGCCCTGGTTGAAGACTGTGCAACTCCAAGTCTCTAATTAAATGAACTTCAAACTGGTCTTTTGGTTCTTTATCAGCCTGATCTGGAATTGAGGCTTAAAGATGTACAGCAACAAAGTCATCTACTGTTTTGAGATTGTGAGCAAATCTTTGCAGGCAGAAAATCAAACGAGGCACAGGTTGGTGCATCCTGCCAAAGCAGACAAAAATCGGGATTTCTTGGCCTTCTCCAGTGAGGTGGGTGAGTGGTCATTACTGTACTCAGAATCATAGAATAGTTAAGGTTGGAAAGAACCTGAAGGTTGTGGAGGATTGGTTGATTTATCAAGGACATTCCATGTTTGAGATAAGTAACCCGGTGTTTGGTCAAGAAGGCAAGGCTGAGGCCTACTTTGGCTAAGCAGACCGTGAACAGAGGTTGAGAACACCAAGAACTAAGGCATGACCGTCAGTAACCTTGTGTTTATGCCCAGTGTGGAATTCCCCTTCTGCCTGCTTGTACCAGTTTAGACCAGCTAGTAGATACATTGAACAATGGACAAGAGAATCCTACGTGTTTTTACGCAAAAAGTGTCAAACCAATAAAAATATGTATTTAGGCGCGTGGACAGTGCATGAACAAGGTGTTTAACCAATCTGCTTTTGCATGATCGCATGGTCAGCTGCTTTAACCCTATATAAACCTGTGTTTTGCTTCTAATAAACGGAGTTTGCTCTACCACTCATACTGAGTCGACTGGCATTCTTCCCCTACGGCGATCCTACCTGCTCTCCTTTGGCTCTACAACCTTTGGCCGCGGCAACTCTGTATTTCCAGCTTTTCTACCATTCTATCCTTCAACAGAAGGTCATTAAGTTCCAACCCGCCTGCCATGGGCAGGGACACCTCACACTAAACCATGCCACCCAAGGCTCTGTCCAACCTGGTCTTGAACACTGCCAGGGATGGAGCACTCACAACTTCCTTGGGCAACCCATTCCAGTGCCTCACCACCCTTACAGTAAAGAACTTCCTTATATCAAATCTAAACTTCTCCTGTTTAAGTTTTAACTCATTATCCCTTTTCCTATCACTACAGTCCCTGATGAAGAGTCCCTTCCCAGCATCCTTATAGGCCCTCTACTTGCCCTGACACTTGCTGCAGACTATGTGCACTTGGAAATGCTCTGGAGTACCTGCAGAAGTGGGATTCAGTACTATCACTGGAAACTGGTACAAGATTATCATGGGGAGCAATACAGTGTTGGGAGGGCCTTAGAAAAGTTATGCTTCATCCCATTCCCATCAGTAGCTATTTTCTACTATTGGCACTTAAACTTCTGAATGCCTCTTTGCTCTGGTTCAGAGTATTCAAAGAACAAAGAGGATGGTGAATGAGAAGGGAATGGTTTCAGGACCATTGTGTTATTGTATTCTGTTTAGTGTCCACAGACACTGAACCACCAGGGCCCTCACTTTTATCCACTTCTGCTCTCTATTAGAAAGAGCATTTGTATATTTTATCAGTGCCTGCTGCAGAGGCAGATCAGTTCTGATGCATTTGTCCACTCAGAAACCACAGAACTGGACAACCCACCAAGGCTATGCAGAAGGGGAGCCAGAGAGGATTATACTGTACCTGGAAAACATTCAGCTACTGCCTTACCTCAGGTTTGCAATCCCTTTGTGTTGCTAGAATAGAGAAAAAGGAATTAATTAAAAGCTAAAACCCTAACCCACTATTATTAAACTCCAGAGGATAAGCTACTTATGGGTATATAAATATTTGGCAGAAATTCTTCACAATCTTGTTTTTAAAGGAATTTCCTTATATAAGTTAGGTTTAAGGAGACATCTTCACAAAATCTAGGAAAATACAGGCAAGTTTCACACTGTCTCATACTTCCATTGAAGCTGTAATGTCCAAATGGCAGTAGGTTTATAGAATCGAAGAATCATAGAATAGTCAGGTTTGGAAAGGACCTTAAGATTATTTAGTTCCACCCCCCCTGCCATGGGCAGGAAACCCTCAATCTAGACCACATCTTTTCCCTACGTTGAAATCAGGTATCAATGAAACTTCTTCAGTTCCAGTGATATAAATTATTTACTTACTACATATACAATTAACATTTAAATGAGTTTGACACACTTAACATTCTATAAACATTATTGTGCAGTACAGGATTTCTCAATCAAGACAAGGCATGAGAAATAAACCCAATGTGCATTTTCATATTAGAAAGTCATTGTACAGACATCTAAAGACAAAACCACATATAAAACAAGAATACAAATCAAATTCTGTGCAAGAACATTTTAAACTGTACAACTGAATGATCCCTTGAGATGAAAATATATAAAGTATTTTCTTCTCTTATCTTCCACACAAACAACTCAGAAAACATGTTAGGTCATGTGTAACAGATTGGATTTGCTAACATTTAGTGTCATGCAGGCAAGATCATCCAGCAGTTCTCCGAAGCTAAAGGTCTTCTGAAAGAAATCAAGGGTAACCTGGTTAAAAGTGACAGTTGGTCTACTGTAAGGAAACATTTCAGTAAGATCAATGAAAACTTTTCCTGTGTTTTAATTGGCATTGGATTAGGGTTCAGTACCCTATCATGCTAAGCTGGGATGCTGCTCCAAGAGCACAAGCAGAGAGAAATTGAATGTGCCACTTGTTTTTTGCTACAGGGTAGACACCCACATTATCCACAGAGCAACACCATTGTCACACGGGCTTGCTACAATTGCACAGAGCTTGGAAACCTGCCTGTTGATGCAGAATGTACGGTTGTTTCTAAACCAAACACAATGAGCTGTGGTTGGGAGTTAGAAGTGCCTTGGACCGCAAACGGTTTGGTTTCTCATACCACTTGATAAGGACCTGCCATTGGGCCCCAACCTTTGCTTTTGTCTAATTAAGCCCTTGGAATCTTTTCAAAACCTTTGAAAAACTGAAAAGATGCCTCTGGGTGTTCACGTCACAGATGTCAGAGCACATCGCCAGGCCTCCCAGGTACCAACTACCTCAGGGGAGACCAATTTAAATGACACCATTCACTGCGCTGGAGAGGTCTGGGACGAGCAGTAGCACCACTGCTGAGAAACAACTGCTGGTTTTGTGGTGAAAATCAGGCTACTTCCCAAAACTCCAAATAAGAAAGTCCTGATTATCTCTGCTGCAATGAACAAGACCACTGGCTGAGCCATGTCTTTTAACAGTTTTATGTTAGGAACAGTACATTCCAGCACCAGAGGAGAAGGAGCAATAAAGCAACACACGCTGCAGCAAAGGCGAGAGGCCAAAACTCTCAGGCAGAGAAGTAGTACATGAAGGACCCAGCATCCTTGAATGACGCTAAATATCCTCCCAGAAGACTTCAGGGGCATGAGAAAGGACATGGTACAGCCAGGTACTGGCTGCTTCCCACAGAGCAGTAGATCTCTTGCAAAGTCTCTTTGCAAAGCTTGTTTATGTGATTTCAAAAAACAGTGGTTATCTGCCATGCAGTCCCCTGGAGCTAAATTGCACAGTGGTTTATTTTGCATGTGTGTAATACCACAGATTTGTTGACAAGGCACACTGCTAGAGTAATACTAGAGGGAAGCCCCATTGCAAGTTAGCCTATATGTGTATTTTCTATTCTTCACAGAGTCTTTAAAACAAAAACAATGACAAAATTGCAACTTATGTTCTGTAGCCCATGAAGCTGAAACCACTATCATTTGAAAATCAGATACCATGACAACAAGTGAAGTATAAGACAACTGGTACATTCATTAAGGTTTAGAACACTGCAGGTTTTTCTAAGTGTAGGGGTTGGGGTTTTTGTACCACTGGTTGTTACAGGTTCAGATTTGAGTACTGATATAGGTCAGTGGATCCCCCTCTTCCACATAAGAGGATGGGGAGACTGAATTGCCCTTCTATTTATCATTGTGGGATTAAGGAAACATAACAGTAATTCTCAGTATAATCGGAGTTTCAACAGGGGAAAACTGGGAAAAGTAAAAGAGAAAGTCACATAAAATGTGGTTATATTCAGGAGCTAGCTGGTGAGATAAAGGATTAAGCTATCGAGCAACACTTCAATTGGGCTGCTTTTTTAATTGCAAGTAGATTTCATTAGTAGTGGAAATCACAGTATAATGAGGCAACTTAAAATCATATTATGGTGTTGAAGTCACAGAGTGATTAAAACTGGACAACATCCTTAGTAAAATCTTGGAAAACATCAGCCAGAGATAGGCTGTCCACATTTAGCTTTATTAAATCCATGATCTGTGACAATTGATTCCAGCAGGTTTAGATATTATACTAAATAGAAGAGCTAATATTATTAATTATAGCTAGGTCTAGGAAATTAATCTCCATAAGTCCTCATTAAGAAGTTATTCTTTTAAACAATGTGCCAATAACTGCCATGGCAGTGCAGTGGGGAGGGGAACAGCTTTTCCCATGTCCCTTTGTTTACAGGATTTCCAGGCATTGTGGCAAGATTTTTCCCCATATTAAAGAAAACTCCATTCTTTCACATCCTTCATTTTCCTGCACACAGCTGAACATTCCCATGCTGTCAAATTCCCTTTGAATCCTTGGAACAGTCAAATCCGGTTTGCTGCACCCAGAAATTAAAAACCAGCATTTTTGTATACTTTTCTTTCCTGAGCACCGTAGCTTGTGAAAACAGAAGGTGAAGATCTAGCTCTTTGATTTGAACCTGACTTTTACTAGCTTCACCCGGTGGCTCCTAGTTATTGTATTGGAAAAGAATGTGACAGTCAGTCCCCATCCACCCTTCCCATGGCACTCAAGATTGTCCAGCCTTTACTTTATCTCCCCTCAGCTGTCTCTTTTTCCAGCTGAAGAATTCTGTATTGCTCACTAAAAGTCTTTTAAGCACACTTGCACAATGTAAGACAAGAAACCTCTTTTCATCTCAAAGACTGAACAGACATTGAGACTGTAATGATTGTATTTGAATTTAAAGCTTTTACCTGCGTGTTAGGATTTTATTTTCCAAGACACACAAACAGTACAAAGAGCATTTATCACAGGTCCAAAAGCCCCCTCTTAATTTGACTGGTGTAATGTTGGTCTTGATTAGGACAAAGCTATTGATTTTCCAGAAGACAGGAAAAGATTATGGCCATTTATCTGTGCATAGAAATACCCTTTTACGGGCAATTATTATCAAAATACTACACAAAAAAAATAAAAGGTTGGGAAAAGCATTTTAAAAATACACAGATACTTAAATATTTTCATATTGTTGGGCAATGACTGTTTTGCTACGTTGTGTCCCACACGGATGATGTATAGGAAAATACAAAACAATATATCCTACAGATCAGTATAGAAGCTTTCTCCCTTTATCCTGACCACAGGCAGAGTCAGAGTGCAGGGGTATACTAGGGCTGTATTTTAACAGTACAGTCCCTTACAGCATGTTATGCAGCTACATCAGTCTCCATGCCTGTTTACTCATCCCTAGTTCTGCCTGCAGTGTTTCCCCCAGTCACTAGTATCATCACACCACTTGATTCTAGCATGACTGTCAAATTAGTTTTAATCTTACAAGTTCTAGGAAGAACAGCTATTTTCCCAGCATACATCCTCATTCAGTCACACACTGAGTTGAGCCTAATGTTAACAACGATTTTCCTTAATATTAAGAGCAAAATCATGTATCTGTAGGAAAGAAAGTATTAAAACTAATAGGCCTTGGGTCCATTTACATCAGTGGTGTATTGGATGTATAATGCTTAAGCTTTAGGAATCTTACTTTAGGGTTACAAAATCATGTAACTTTTGTGTACTTTTCCCTTGTCTTACAGATTTGAGTTTAAGAGACTGAGTGACCACCTCCACTATATTCCACTATTCAGGAAATTCATGATTCTTGGTGTGCTTGAGGATCAAAAAAGAGAAGTTAATGAATAGTTACTGTGATGCTTTAAACTTACTGCCTGAGTGGATCTGCAGTCTAGGATCTAGGATGTTTTAATTATTTCAAACCAGTAAACCACGAGATATGCAATATATACACTCAGTACTGTTTCACATTGATGAGCAGAGGTCCAGTGCTCTTATTCCTTCATGTTCCCTTTTGCATGTCCAGACCCATAACCTCTTCTGAAGAAATGGAAAAGAAGGAAAAGAGTGGGTGGCAAAAGCAACATGTTCAGTAGTCTTAAGTGTCTTTTCTTTCTCAAAACTCCCCCAAGGCTAGAAGATTAACTGAAACTAGAATTGACAACAAGAATAAGGTGTGCTTAACCACTTATCAAAAGAGCAGTGTCAAAATCCACCTTTCGCCAAAGCTCAAAGATGCCAAGAGCAGTGATAAGGAGACAACCAGTGACCATCCCACCACTGTGTAATTAGTGTATACATTTCTGGTATGGGAATGTCACCAGTGCTGGCTATAAAAACAGCTATTATTTCCAGCAGAGGAAATTCACAGGATTTGGTTTTTTGCTTCTTACTGCTTATGTAACAATGGTCTTATTGCACATATTCATCCAGGCAGTACATAAGACAAGACTGAATTCCACCTGGACCTCTTCCCAAATGTGATGAAACAGAGAGGAAGATAGTAAGAAAGTAATCCTAATCTTTTTAGACCAGCAACTGATTTTACTTGAAAAGCCTATGGACACACAGGGAATCCTGCAGACAAGGAAAAAAAAGCATTAGAAGATTAAAGTGAAATTGTCTTAAATAAAAGTTTTGGATAGGGGGATTTAAAGTTAGTTTGCCTTTATTAAAGACAAGAAGGGTAGGGGTGGAAATCATAGTTTTAATTGCACTGTGCAGCGGAATCATCCCCAGGAAAATCATACAGAAACCGTAAGAGAACAAAACCAAACAACTCAACATTTTCCTTGAAATACTATTTGTTCGTTCTATGTGTTCTGACTCGTATCAGAAGAGATGGTATGGAAGGCTTGTTGAAGGCAACTGGGTACTGAAAACAACTTATAACTTGCAGAAACATGTCTCTAAGGCATATCTCTGTTGCTGCCAATGCCAAGGAAAATACCAGAACTCTTAATTAAAACCAGAGATTTAAACAAAAGTAGCTTTATACTGATTCTCAGTGCCCTTATTCTTCTCACTCTTGACAGTAATCAGAGAGGGAAGGTCTGAGGTCCTATAAACTCCAGTCCTCATCCTCCCTTGGCAAGACCTCAGTTCAGAGATGTAACCTTCAAAGCTGAGGTTCCCTTCAGAGTCATCACAGGAGCGTGTGCCAGTGTCTTCCAGTTTGACTCCATCCACATCTATTATCCTGTTCACAGGGAGCTCTGTTCCAGGGCTGTCTCTTGCAGCAGGAGGACTAAAGCTTCTGCTGGACTTTGCTTTGTGAGACGTATGCTCACAAGAGTTTCCTGAAGTCCCTTGTGAATCTTTCTTCTTTCTGTGGTTTGCACCTAACAGAAGAATTAAGAACAAAAAACACAAAACAGAAGTGTTATGTACCCTCTGGTTGTAGCAGTTTTCAATATTGCAACCTCCTCTGAGGTCCCAATGGTAGATAGCTGGGATATTTCTCCACTCCATCAAGCAGTCTTACTGATGTATGAAGCAGGTAAACAAAGAGTTGACCTCAAAGGTAAATGTAAAACATTACTTTGTATCTGTCTTAATTTAGCATTTTTTCAGAGGTTTCTAAAAAACTGCATTAAAAATATCAACTTAGGAAGAATTTGTACATCTCTAGAACAAAAACCCTCCCACCGGCAAACCCAAAGGTGAAAGAGGAGAATATAGGGCTTCCACCAGGGCAAAAGAAGACATGTTCCTTCACTTGAACTGGCCTCTGAGTCCTGCTGAGATCTTATTTTTACTTGGCTAGAGATTAATTGTCTATGAGACTAAGAAAGGATAATTTGGAGTTGCAGTTCACTGTCCTGAGCCTCAACCAAGAAATTATAGGCCATGGTTTACAGAACAATAAGAAAAGAAAAAAACTCAACCTGCCGAAGGATGTTAAACATTAAAGAAACACCAAAGTTATGCATGACCTTTTTAACCTTTAGGTTTTTTCTTGATACAGTGCCTCTAAAATCACAGTTGTTAGGATTTGGGCAGTCTATTCTCTAGAACTACTCATGCAAACTCATTATGATCCCAAGTTAAACCTAGATTAAAACCTTGAGCTCCACAAAAGCTAATTTTGCATTAGGTGTGATGCTGCAAACTGCTAGGCACTTGTTAAAGCAAATGCGGGTGAAGCTGGTTCGCCTGTTCCAACAGGCAACAAGACAATAAAACTGAAGTATGAGCTGATGCCATGATTTGCATCAGGTTATCAACATGATTTCTGTAGTTGAGGTGCCCCCTCAACTATATATATTTATATAATAATATAAAAAGGGGCAAAATTTTCAGGGAGAGACAACTACTTTTTTTAGGCCAACTGATATCCAATAAAAAAGAGGCATTTTCAAGGCACAAAGGCAGACCTGAGTAAGGTCTTCCATTTAATCTCCTTTTTTCATGTGTATTAGCTAGTCTTTTAAAAGACACCGTCTTATCCAACATGCCTGACTCACACATTTAGCCATGCAAATCCTGTGGGATTCATGTGTTTAAATACCATAGCTGGCTTTGAAATGTTTTATTTGCATTTGTTCTACAGAGTGATGTGTACAGATTTTTTTTAAGAAAAATAAATTTCAGTGTGCAATCGTCATAATCAAGAACTTTTTGATACAGAGAAGGGGAAAAATGCAAATGAAAGGACAAAAAAGCCATTTCAAACTGTTCCAATCAAATCACCCCAGGGTCTTCTCAAGGGTTAAAGCTTTCTAGCTAATGAAAACAAGTTAAAATTTTAAGTAGTGCAATATTATTTTAGTGCTCTGGCTAGAGCACAGCCCCACACTAATAATGTGGATGTTCCACATCAGTAATGCTTGCCTTCTTTCCACATCCATGGGAATTAGATCAAACTCCAAACCAATCAGCTGAGCAACAGCAGAGAGAAGGCAGAAAGCCCTGCTAGCCCAGCACGACTCCAACCCACTAATTTACAGCTAACATTTAATGGAGCTATATTACGCTTCATGTTTACAGCTTCCTCCTGCAGCTGAACATTGGAATAATTGTAACTGCTGTTTGCATGGCTGAAGTGTAAAATGCTATTTTTCTATTCCAAATTGTTTATCTTGACATAAATGTACAGAATTATACTCTTGATCTCTTTAATCTGCTATTCTATGCCCTTTGAAGACCACTGAATCTGTTTCAAGTTGTTTTAAAAGAGATACTGATTTCTAAAAAGCCAGATTAATGATAAATAGTTTGCACTGATAGAGTACGAGTCATCCAGTTGTGCTGGTATTGAGAATACATCCCTCTACTAAATGCAATGTAAAGAAACAGCTTTGCTGGTGGTGTTAGGTCTCATAGCTCTGTTGGCTTGAACTAAGCTGAAACACTTTCCACAGTCAAAAGATACAGCCTGCATTAACAGGCTATGACAGATGAAAGAGATGGAAACTCCTGCTAAGGAAAGCTATGGAAGGTGTAAGTATCACTGTTTTTATTTGGTTGCTAAGTCTTTATACAGCTAAATATAAGAAATGCCATTAAGTCTTGAAGTTATGGTGCCACTGAGTCATGCCATGAAGCATCTGGGCTTGCAAGTTTTCTAATAGGAACAAAGCAAAAATAAAGCCAATGTCAGCTCTAAGGCTTCACAAGGCATAAGCCCATCTGAAGACCAATAAATCCCTCTTATTTGCTATTAATGCTGTTTTCAGGAGCAATCCCTCTGAAGCACCTTAATAAATTACTACTAGAGGCAGGACAGCAACAGTGAAGGCCTTATCTAAAATTCTGGTTCAAAAGACTATGGAATTACTAAGAGATGATACCATGAAAATGATTTCTCCTTTTCTGGCAGAATACAAAAGTTCTTGGTTCATTTACACCAAACAGCAAGATGATTTAAAAATAGCACTACCTTGAAAAAAATACTTCCATGTGCCTTTTTTTCCTCATTTTTGAAAACAAAGCATTTATGAAGCAAGGCTATTTAGCACAAGCAATAGGAGAGATTCCCCCAAATAACTTGTGAATAAATGTATCCCACAAGATTCAAAATAGACTCAAGGTTTGCATGTACTCAATGGAGCTTTATAATGAGGCTTAAATGATGTTTACACTTCTGCACTGGTTTCTTTCTCATATTCTCTTTCCAAGTAACACTTGAGCAAACTTAGCTATGCAGGGCACCATCTAACATGCTGAGGGCTTTCACTGATAAAATTTCCCTTCACATATTTATGCACTGAAGTGATGAAAACCTTCATGGATACCTCTGTGGATTGCTTTGCCTTGCACAAATCATGTCAGGAACTACATTTTCCCAAATCTAATCTGTTAAATGTCCTACCTAACTCCAGAAGGGAAAGGAAACCTGTGCTGAGAGCACTAGTTGCCCAGATTAACTTTCAGACTGGAATAGCATCATCATGCCTATTGGTAACCTTCAGCTCCCCTGCTCAGCATTCCACAGAGCACTAAGGGAATTTTCTTGTGCATCTGACTCCATTAATATGTTCCAGCTGGTTTAAAACAGGGATAATGCATCTCATCTTCTGTCTTTAAACCGGAACAGCTAAATAATTGCTTAGGAGGCTAAGTACACTAGTCTGCATCTTTCATAATGTTAATGACCAGGCACGGTTTTGGCTCATCTCCTGACTTGCTTTACCAATATTTCTCTTCTTCTGATATTTTGCTTTTGTATATTATTCTAAAGGTCGCTGAATGTAACATTATAATTATGCAAAAGTGGCTTCACAGAGGAAGACAAAGAGAATTTTTCTGCTTTTGTATAAAATATTCCTCAAGCTCTAAGTAAGATCTGAGCACAAGATCAGAAGATATTGCCTATTTAGGACCAAGGAAGCATTTGGCTGTATTCCAGGTACAGACAAAGTCACCTGGAAATTTCAGGAAGAGCAGTAACTGTCAAATTTAGATGTCAGGATCAAATAAACATAACTGTAATGCAGACGTTTGGGATTTAAAGGACCACCCACCATATCTTGCAATGTTAATGTTTCTGTACCATAATAGATACTGGATCTAATAGATTGATAAATTTTCAATGCACCAAATCTTAGTTATAATTCACTTCTTAATGCATAATTTAAATCTGATCTGAAATTCAGCACCTATAGATTTAAACCATCAATACCCAATATAGCTCCATTCACCATATTTACCATTTTTTTAATCAAAGCAAGTAGATAGTGGATGGTTTTTAACTATCCCTTTAAGAGGTGAGCTCTATATTTCAAAGTCTGTAGTCAGTGGATTTCATATATGACAAAATGTTAAATTCTATTCTATAATTTTCCAAACACAATTTCATATGGACAGATACGTCTTCCATATAGATTCAGCACTTCACTGAGCATTCTACCTCTGCTAAAAACCAACTTTTCTTGTCAAAACCAATTACTGTTTAGGTGGTGCTCAGTTCTACTGAAAGATAACAAGAATGCCCTACTGACTTCTATACCACTGAACTCAGGCATTCAACTTCTAATGTTAGAAAGGTTCAGTTAAAAAGAATGAGCTCCAGTTAAATTATTTTGTGGTGACTTACAGCAGGTAGGAATCTGAAGTATCCCTGGCACTGTTCAAGGCCAGGCTGGATGGGACTTAGACAAGCCTTGTCTAGTGGAAAGTGTGCCTGCCTGTGGTCGTGGTGTTGGAACGACATGATCTTTAAGATTCCTTCTAACTCAAACTATTCTATGATCCTATAATTCTATTATCTCATATTACTTAAAATTCTTGTGAAAAGAAATCACCAAAGTTATCATCAGTCCCTGAAATTTGTTATTTAGTCCCCCAAATATAACCAGTCATTTCTGGTCTCAAAACTAAGACTCCAGTGTATACTGTAATGCAGGATATTGGGCAGACACCGTTCTCATCTCTGATTCCATACATCAACATGTTCTAAGATGCTGCCTGAGAGACCATTTGTTCACATGAGACTTAAAAAAGAGCTTTGTTATGGTCGCTTCTGCAGTGGGTGTTCAATGTCCTGGAAATATTTCAGTACAAATAACTCTTTTCCTTAAGATACATCTACTCTGGCAGTTTCACTCTGGAGAAGACACTTCTCCCTTCCTGTCCTAAACTGTTGGGAAATGGTACTTCAAAATCTAAGCCTTCTCAGATGTGGATTCTTGAAAGTGGTGGATGAGCTCCACACTGGCTGTTAATACTGTTAATCTTTGCAAGTTTGTAAACTGATTTACGCTTCCGAAGGGAAAATGATGCTTTACATTTCAGATTTAGAATTCTGCAGGTTAAATTTCTTTTAATAGTTTCCTTCCTTTTATCTATTAACTGATACAATACTGAGGAGAAACAGGATTGTATTAAAGATTCCTACCTACAGTTTATGCTAAATCTTTTCAAAGGAGATTTTACTTTATAAGCTGTATTTCACATGCAGTTGATGAAACATCAACTGCAGCATATGCTCGGTGCCTTGAAATCTGACTCAGTGACAGTGAAAGCATCAAGCTAGGACATGGATAATTCTACAAAGCAGCAACACTCAGCATTACTGGCCTATTTAGTTTTGTCCTGGAAATTTCTGGAATGCATTTGCACCATTAAGTTTAAAAAGACAGGGCGGATAGAAATTCTCTCATTGCACTCATCCCAAAAGCATTTGTAAGAAGAACAAAGCACAAAATGCTATTCAGAAAGACAAATTCTGAATATTACATAGGAGAGGGAGCTGGTAGGACTACCGTTGCTCACCAGTGGCATGTATAGGCAAAAACAGAAACACTGCAAACTGTACTTGCTGAGGGCAGTGATCTTTTATATACACTGCAACAGCTTCAGAAGGGAGCTGCACACAACCTCATTGAAAACCAGGAGCAGCCCCAGAATAGATAAAATGCAAAGTTCTGAATTCTGATCCAGACTGACACGCATGCCCTCCATAGCGCCTGCCAATTTGCTTAAACTTTGTTTCTCCAGTGCTAAAACTGAAACAGTTTTTATACTGCTTTCCAAGCACTGACATGACAACTCTGCAAGTCTACAAGTATTCAGCCCTCAGTGTGATCTTCCAGCATTTCTTGTTAACATTCATTTTGTTTTTCCATCAGTAGTTGGTAACAACAGGTTTAAATATTCCAGAGAGCAGTTATGTTGGGAAATAGAGGACTGAATTACTCGAATCAGTTTTAATTTAATCTGCCTTACGTTATGCTATTTTTCAATTGAGAAATCTGAAAATGTGGTTTAGCAGGGCTACCGGTTACATTTCAACTAATAATTTAACTAAGTTAATTTCATAATCCAAATGCAAGTCACGTATTTGCACAGATCTGGTTTTAGCCCACATGTATTTGGTTCAAAGAGCAGTTGTAATTTTTCTAACATTTTACCTAGTTGGTGATAAAAGTTGTTATTCTTTCTACAACACATATCTGACTGTTTGATTGAAAGCAGCTTACACTTCAAATAATCATCCCTCAAGGCCTTCCTTGCTTCCTGGCTGTCTACTCTTCACATAACTCTCCTTCTCCTTTGTTTATTGTTGATCTCCATCATGTCCTACATGTAATTCTCCCAATTAACCATGCTCTGATTAAAAGAGGATTAACAGATTCCGGCCTCAGTATTACTGAATCCCCATGAGGACTTCTCTATATTGATCTAGAATCCAATTATCTTTTATAAATTTACACAGCACCAGTAAGGATGTAATTAACTGCAGGACAACAGCCCTGTTAAAAAACAATCATTTGCATTATTTTTACGTCTTGTAAGTCATAATCCCTTCTCTTTTTTTAACATTTTATTTCATTTGTGGTTTCCTTTCTGTTATCTTGATTTACATTGGAAACACCACTGGACTGTCTCTAAAATATGATATGTCTGTTTTGATTTTTTTAATATCTACACGTGATTATTTTTAATCTCCTTAACTGTAACATGGTTTATTGTGCTTGGAATTCATTACCCTAGTAGTATGGCAGCCAAAAAGTGGAAGTCACAGAAATACAGCTGATATTATGTGCTCTCTATTCCTTGCCTGTAGCGTACTGCATCCTCTCCCTGAATAATGAAAAAGAGCAGTTGGGAAATGATTTTTTTGTCTTTGGTAACAATAGGCAGCCCTAGGCTCTGGGAGTCCACCCTGCCTTTTATTTCTGCATAATTTATCTCTCAAAGCAAAACCACCCTAGCACTGGCACTGCCTATCCCATTTCTGAAAGGATTCTTTCCAATAAGAAAGGAAGCAAGTTTATTTTCAGGATACAATTGTACTTCTATTTCAGAAACAAATTAGTGGCTTCAGAAAAAGTTATGTAACTAAGTAGTCTAAATTCACCATTTATCTTCCACAGCCATGGTATAGAATTCCAGAGGGTTCACCAGACTTTTATTTTCCCTAGCTTGCTCTCTACTTAACCAATACCATTATATACCTATTAGAAAAGAGATTTGAATAAACTCTTTGACTGAACTGCTGTATCTGGTCTATATATCTACTCAAAAAAAATACCTTCTTATTTGGCACACAATAACTCCATTGGCTGTTGTACTTTCATTTTAAGAACATTTCTCATCCTAAATGTTAAAAAAAAAAGGGGGGGAGAATTTTTTTTTTATACTGGAAGAACAGTTTAATGGAACCAAATCTACTGTCTGTGCATTTCAGTGTGGATTGCTGCAATTGCTCTGTCTAAGGCTGAATTAGGTACTCCAATTGCTGCCAAGCCTAAATGCCCACCTAGTTTGTAGTAGAGGTAACAATCACAGTGAACAACTCACAGGCCCCAGTGGAATATCACTGAATAAATAACTTGGTGCAAAGCCCCTGGCTTGATATTCACAGCTCTTGAGGGGAGTAAAGGTTTGAAAGACTGCCTCTCCCCCTGACAGCTATTTTTCAGTTGGGTAATGAACATACCTAACCCCCTAAGGAAAACTGGACAACATTCAAATTACCTAGACTGTACCGTGCAATTAAAAAAAAAGCATAAACCCAGAGATTAAATCAGTATTTTAACACTTTCAAAAAGGAATGCATCACTTCAAGCAAATTGCACCACAAAATAATTAGGTTATTTCTTTCACAGATGGGTACCAGCAGCATTATCTGTAAAGACATAAAGCAAGTGTATTTTAGAATTAGTCTTTAGATTCCAGAAACCCCTGATTTTTAAAGTGGGAAGTTTGCCAGAACTAGCAGGCTTAAAATAAAGACATTTTCTGTTGATGAGAAACACAACCAGAATCAGTAATGATTCTTGTGTTGCAAGCTGATTTAACGTTTAGTTCATGACCAACTATTACTACAGGATAAACACATTTGACTTAAGAAAGTTAAGACCCATGTTTGAAAAACTGTTCTCAATAGCTCTGAGCGATGCAAACCTCATTTTGCTGGTTTCCATTATTCATATTTTGCTTTCTACACCTTTAAATGAAAAAAACAAAACCTAAAGAATCACCCATTACAAGGATGGATATCAGCCTGGCTTTGCTACAGCAGATTGTGGTTAGCAAATTGTTCCCTGCAGCTACATCACTCCCCCACCCCTTTTCCCAGCATATATAAACCCAAAGTATAAAAGCCTAGCGCATAGTGAAAGCCTACATGTCATTTGCTTTTATACCAATTTGAAACCAAGACCACAGACCACTTACAATTATGCAGTCATTAATGTTTTTATCCAAACATTTCAATTCAAGAAACACTGATAGGAGATTATGAATGGACAACCATTAAAGCACTTAAAAAAGCAACCAGTATTAATGATTTAGTCCTTTGAAATATTGATTCTTGACTGGAGATTGCTTCTAGCAGTCTTTATTATAATTACTGCACATCTCTGAACAGTTTTTCCATGCAAACTCCATGAAATCATGGAAAGAGAAAAGTTTTGCTTCAGCCCACACTTTTTCCATAAAATCACTGGTCTTTTGTAGAATACAGTCCCCATAAAACAGTGTATTGTGGGAGGAGAGTAGAATAGTTACTGTATGCAAAAAGGTTGCAGCAAAACAGGAAAGTGATTTACATCTTTGTTTCAGATTTTTTGCTATTCCTCAAAAAAAAAAAAAAAATAGGGATTTTAGTTCTGAAAAATCATTTTATTTGATTACTTAAAGGTCATTCATAGGTGATTATGACAGAGAAATAAAACACAATCACCAGTGAAAGCGGAGTAGACCAGTTGAAATACATAAAAATTAGTATCTGTAAAAAAAACATTAAAGTATGTAGGGTATTAGTTATCTGCTGTGGAAAAGTCTGAATAATTTGAAAGGGGAACTGCTACAGGTCTTTCAACTGCTTCATTTTCTTTCATGACGGTCCATGACCATGTGCGAACACAGTGACTTTTGGAAAAACTACAGTTTTAGCCCCCAGAGCCCAATGAGACCTAGGTAACAGCATGACAAGCCTCTGCAATGCTTTCTTTTTGGTTCTTTGATATGGCTTCACAGTACTGTTATGTAGGACCCATTTCTAAGAATGGAAAGGGTAATGCAGACTCCAGCACCCATCCAACCCTTCATTTCTTACCCAAGACTACCAAACAGAGAGCCTGTTATATTGATTACTTCACATTGAATTAACAGAGATCACCAGCTCATTTCTTACAGACCAGGGAAGGATTGCTTTAGTGTAAAATAAGAAGAAAAGTAATGAATGTAAAGTTTAGCCCAAGAACCCAAAGACAGAAGAGATTCTCCTTTCAGGAGTTCCTGTTATGACCCATTGGAAAGAAATCTTGTCAATGCCATGGATTTCACATGTGACCCATCAGCACCTCAAGACAGGATTTGCCCTTTGATATCTGATCATTAATAAACACATTTGTCAACTTTGTCTCACAGTAATTGCTAGTTCATATCTATTAATCTGTTTGTTATTAGAAGATAATTTCATTCAGAATTCTTAATCCAAGACTGAAAGGACTGTTTTCAAATAAGGAAGAAAATCAGAGCTTAAAACCAGTTTGTGTAACTAGGTCTAGAATTTATTACTCCTGAGAGAACAAAGATACAAAATACATGTGAAAGCTACACAAAGATTTCTACAAAGTAAAAAGTAGAAAGTGGGAAAAGGGAAAGCTACAGTTCAGAGGTTACACAGAAATGTATGGCATGCATTAAAATACTGCAAATTCATGAAGTTTTTTTTAAGTGCAAATGGTTTTTTTAACAGTTCTCACTGAAAAATATGCAAAATGATACCTATGTTGTACACTTGTCATATTATTAGAAAGATACCAACACAAATCTATGCATTTACACATCAATATGTCTGAAATACATTTTGTGGTTTTGTTATTCATAGGCACTGGTTACAAGTCTGTTCAATACTCAGCCTCAGAAATTAAGTGGTAGCGCTTATAGAACATTTCTCAAATACTACTAATAATTTGCATTGCCATTTATAAGCATCCAACAACCAAAGAAGTATTTACAAATCATCAACCATACAGATAAAGAACAGTATCAAATACTCTGTGTAAAAAGATAAATAATTAAAATGTATATTCCCACATCACAAAGAAATGTGATCATACAAATTATGGCACCATATGTTTGTGAAACATCAAAAATAAATGTATAGCACATAGATACCTCTTCTTATATTTTACATTAAAATGTACAGTACAGTGACTGTAAAATGTCAACGTCATAACACCCATTGTCTTCAAACACTTGTTTCTGGCAACAGCAATTATTATTAGAGTCCGTGTTTATAAAGGAATTCCATACTTCAGCCTTGGGCTAATATTGCTCTGTGATATTGCTAGACCATGAAACTTACATCCTAGAAAATGTTACGTATTTTCTTTAAAATTATCTAATAGAAAGAGCTGTTTTACATTTGAATATTCTGGGAGAAAGTGGGATAGAAGCAATCTATTTCTCTGTGTAGAAAAGGATGGGTTAAAAAAAGCCTGCAACATTTTTACTTTTAGTCACAAATACCTAATTTATTAGAGAGCTATTTTTTAAATTAAGGTTTATCCATTTCCAATTTCAATCATAAACAGTACTGCAATTTTCAGCACATAATTAGGGTTCCTGCTAAAGCACTTAAACTTCCAAACCCCAATCATGTATCTCATTATGACCAATGGATCAGAAAATCTGGAACGCAATAGTTGCAATGGAGCTCAAAACACTGATCCTGTTTTGTGCTCCAAGGGTAAAGAACGAGATAATTACAGCATATGGATGTATTTGAAAGGTTTGCCTGCATGTGTCCATTTCTCGACACATGCCAAATCCAAACAAACGTACTTAGTTAAAGGCAACCAGAAATATTACAGTTAGCACAGACTAAGGCAATGAAAATATTTTTCTTTTTTTTCTTTTTCTTTTTGTAAAAAAATTAAGGTGCAGAGAGAATTTCCCTTCTTGTTTTAATGGGTGCCAAATACTGATTAAGAGTGCCAAGGAAAAGTAGTTTTACAGAAAAGGAAAGACTATTAAAATCTAGAAATACCTGAATTGGATCTTTGATATCCAGGCTTTTCCTGATTACCTGCAAAAGGAGTTGGGGGTGGGTAGTTGGCTTCTGTGAGTTTACTGATGTCTGACGGTGGTGTTGGTGGTGGCGGTGGTAGCAAAGTGCTGTTAGGGCTACTAATATCTCCTTCAGCCACAAGAGTCAAGTCTGCTACATTCTCATCATCTACCATCTGTATGCCTTCAGCTTGTAATTCTCTCGACTGCCTTTTCCATATTGCTGCATTGTTTTCCTGTGCATGCGGAATTGGAGACAATGCAGTATTAAAAGGAACACTGAAAGTCTTCTGACTGTGGAGTGCTGTCAAAGCAGATTTATGTTTATTTTCTGAGTAACCCTTTTTCTTTACCGAATTTTCATTAAAGTTTTGTACAGACTCCTGTTTTCCACTTGGTGATGTACACCCATCCTTGCCATCATTTTTTGAAACTCGCCTGTTGAGGCCTTTAGAGCCTACGGGAGTAGATGAGGATGGTTCTGGTCCAGTGGGCGGTAAACGAAGGAAGTCAGGAAGAATAAGATCTTCTTTCCTTAGCAGTCCACGTTGGTCATCTGCTCTGTTACTTTGAGCTTTGGATATGAGTTCAAAAAATTCTATTGGGGAAAAACCCAAAATTGACAAGTTTTTGTCAGAAAGTGCAATGTCATTAAAACACAAATTTTCAGCACATTTATTTTCCATGAAGATCTTCAATTCTTTCAATGCTGCCTTGAAATAAGATCCCATGTTAATTAGGAACTTTTTCAATTGCAGCAATGTTCACTAGCATCACTATAATTAAGACCATCAGGATTGCTATTGTAAGAGGTTTGCAGTTTAAAACAGCTGCAATTCACTGAGCCTTGAACACATCTTCTATTTTACTCAGTTAATAAATCTGAACACACACACACACACAGAGGATTTTTTAATTCTTAATACAAAAGGCGGCTCTGGTCTCACTGACAATGGGTGCACATTTTCATATTCTGGATGGTTTTTATCCATCTTAACTCAAAAATAGCCATGCCATTTGAAAGTTCAATGATTCAGAATGCTGTAAACTTCCTAGTTATATTGACTTTCTCTCAGTTTAATAATATGTATCACAGTTTAAATTCAATTCACGGTGTAGATTTAAATCCAGGATGTTATCATCACAGAACATGATCAGATGATGATTTAAGTACCCCATTTTATTTTGTGCTCCAATGAGTCAGTAGCATATAGGTAGTCAATAACCATTGAAGAAGCCGTTACTAAAAGTGACGGGGCAGCTTCTTAAACAGAATTTTTAACACAATTACAAGGAACTTTCTGATCATGTCCTTCATGATGTCCCATGGTTTAATACGTTTCTATATATAAATAATACTCACAGTAAATCACCACTGTTCTAGAAAGTCTCAAAACTTGGCAACAAGAAACTTATCAATCATAAGCCAAGAATTATACCACTCCTTAAAAAAGAAGCATCACAACAATTAACAAACTGTTTGTCTCAAAACATATAAATATAAAAATATGTAATTCTTAATACAGGGTCTCAGCATGTCCTAATTTTTCAAGTGAGCATTGAAACTACAGAATATTAAAGATGCTTAAAAGGCCATCTCCAACAGATGCATTAAAATCAATAGCTTCAACCTAGCTTATAAATACTGTTTGAAGCTGAAGCCATTACAAAATAAAGCACAGACTGTTAGTATCAGTTTTAACTTAGCACAATATGAAGTCATACACTTGCACCTGTATGACCTTATTCCTATCTTCTATTCATATTTGGCAGGCTTTGCAATGTATTCATAAAAATGACGGTTTAACATGCTTTGTCAAATGCCATAAAACCTGAATGTAGCCAAGATGGAAGCTTTAAAATGCTTCTTATTGCCAAAGTTTTGCAAAAATGGCAGTATGCATATTAAAACATGCAACATTTCTAATATGCGTCGTACAAAAATGTTCCTTTCTGAAATAGCAAACTTCATAGAACAGTTGTCTTTTTTTTTTGCTTTTGGGTTTTGTTTTTCTCTTTTTTTGTTAGTTTTCCATTAAAGTACGCTCTACAACATTTGATACGCATTTTCCAAACTTGGACAAATTGCACAAAAATCAAAATAAAATGTGAAAGCCTCGAATTCTGAAGTTTTCAAATTATGTTACTTTTACTCAGCCCTAGGAAGAAAAATGAAAATATTAAAATATTGAAAACAAGTTAACAAAATAATAAGCAACAGAAAATAAGTTAAAATGCACTAAGTTTTTGTAATAACATTTATATTAACAAATATCTATCCTGCAATAAAAGTTTCAGCCACAGCTTTTTGTTTTAATTCTGGTCAGTGGACATTTACTCACAGATGAACACTCATTCACTATATAACTGTGCATAACCATCCTTTGGGTATGCACACTATGTAACTTCAACAGTAGATTTTAATCTATGTGGCTTGCAAAGGGTATCAAATGGGATATTCAACTGCAATTGAGTAATTCCTCTGGATTTTACCTGATTTAGGTAACTTTCACTGTTGAAAATCCCACTAGGCACCTACATCTACCTTTAGGTATCCTTAAAATCTTACCTGCAGCTTCAAAAACTTCACACTTCAAACACAGTATCAAACAAAAACATAAGCATCACGACTATGATTTCCACAATACAGTATTAAACACATGATATGTTTTGCTACACGTACACAAAATTCTAATTTTTCTAAGACTACTTATGTTAATACTATAAAGTTCACATACCCTCTGCTTCATCCAAATTTATTTTCTGACATTTTTTTTTCCCAATCTTTGCAATAGAGTCTTCTCTCTTTGACAGCCGGACTTCCCTAGCATTTTTTCCATTTTCGCCTTTCATTTTGATAGAATTAGACTTTCCTAGACTTCTTCCCTCTCCCTGCATTAGAAGGAAAGTTAAGGTACTACTTACATTTAGACTATATCATTGTATACATAATATGTTCTAAATGAATAAAAAGATTAGGTTTAAAATACATTTCTCTTTCACCACAACAAATGTTTTAATTTAATCTCAATTATCATAAAGAAATTTGCCATAGTAGTACCCAAAAATGTATAACTAAACATAATATGATTTACTCTGAAGAATTCACATAACAGGAAGGGCCTTTGAATTTCCAAGTAATTAATAATTTCAAATATAGGTAAGATAATATAGATAAATATAAATATAGATAATTTCAAATATGGATAAGCCAGTGAAACACAAAACAACAAACACAACACAGTGAAAGAACTACTTGATTCATCATGAAGACACAAATAAATGCTGTTGACAGTGGGGAAAATATCAAATGATTTTCAGCTATACTCAAGCTAGTTACAGAATTTGGCAGATTCAGAATCATGGATGAATGCAGCTTTGAGTATAGAATTCCAGAAGGAAGCAAAAGATGATCTAAGGGACAAAAATCATTGCAGAAGACTTACAGTAAATACTTGATTCCTTGAAGTAGTTACAGTTGCAGTCTGTTTTACTGATGCACCTTTTTGTTTGTCTGTAAACACTGAACATAAACATACCTTCTGTAACTACAAATTTATAACTTCCCAATGTAGAAATATTTAAGTGACAATAATGCACAAAACAGATATTTTTGCTTTAAAATTTCCCAAAGATGTACTCAGAAAATAAAGAGTGAGCAGAGTTGACATCCCTCCTCTTTTTCAGTCAAACCCTAACACAATCTTCCTTTCACCTTTAAAGTTTCCTAACACTGGCAATACTTTAAAATTTGAAGATGCTGACATTTTGTTAAAGTTCTCCTAAATGTTCAGTTGATTTGGACCAAATAGCTTTTAAAATCTTAGCTAATAATTCAGTTTGCAATTCTTAAATTTAGAATTTAAACAATCAGTCGCAAAGACCATCTAAAGTTCATGTTAAATCTTTTCCAACCTATTTCATGCATTGTTTTCCAGATGTTGCCATATCTTCATCTACTTTTAAGTAATTAAATGGCTCCTTCAAATTACATCTGCCTACAACAAATATACTGTTGCAGATTGAGCTGCAAACACAGAACCATGGCCCTTTTTCACTGGTATATGCCAAAGAAACAGCCTACTGCTGGAATGGTCCTCTATGATCTAGGCTTTTATAGTAGTTGACAGTGCATAGGATGGCAGTTTTGCTTGTAATCCTTAAATTAAATATCTACAAGAGTATTTAGATTGCTATCTTTTATCAAAATGACAACTGGTTCTGTTTCCTAGAAAAATGACAAATCTGATTCTCTTCAATAGATACTTCCATCTTTATTCTCCTATTTATTTCTGAAAGAGAATTTCTGCTCTAAGTCAGTTTTGTTTAACCACATTGCATTTGATTTTTGAAACTAAGCATTCTATGTCCATAAAAAGGTCTCCTAATGAAAGCAAACCTTCACTCTCTAGGTTTCTTACATTAATCTAGCACAAAGTTTGTTAGCTGTTATGTTGATCAAATACTGTTTTTCAAAGTATTTTGTATAGGGAAATCACAAATTATATCCTTTTTAATATTCTCTCCAGAAATCACTACTTAAAACTGGAGATGCAGACTCTGCTCCTTTATCATGTTAGAGTTTTGCCATAGCAGTACATGCAGCTGCTGCAAAAATTGCATCTGTTTTACTTATACAGTATGTTTCTTATGAATAAATAGCCAAATTCACAGAAGCTATTTGGCATTTTATTCTCATCATTATTACTAGGTTCTATGGCCCTAAATGAGTGTGTGTATCTATGGCCAAATGCCAACGTTCAACTATTATTAGTGCAAAATTTCATATATCAACAGTCAAGGACTTGCTATCAACAGATGAATTTAATCTTCCATCCTTAGAAACTGCACTCCATTTTAGTTAAAAAAATATATGTTAGATGTGACATATCTAAATTTAATCACATTTATCTCACCTGTGCATCAACAGAAGAAACTAACCAAAGTCAGGGTTTATGAAACTCAATTGACATGACAAATAAAAGCTTTTATGCCAACTTACCTCTACCCTTCGATGGCTCTTTTTCATCTAGAACAACCCGCTGACCATCCAGATTGGAAATAGGGACACCAAGATCAAGTGGTTCCTGCTCACCATTCTAAAGTCGGATCACAGTTTGTATATAATAGAGAAAAAGCTGTTTTCAGAGCAAATTTATGCAGTCCGACATTTTTTGAAGGAAAATATCAGAGCATTTTTAGGTTTCAGTATTACCTCAATAAATATATCTATTGCCATTCCAAAAATGCTTATTCTGTTTGTGTAAAACTGCCTTGATTACAATGACTGTAACCCATTTATGTGAAGAGAACGGTATTTGGGGAAAAGATACAAGTAGGAAAAAACATCCAATTTGCAAGGTGGCACAAATACTCTAGGATCATGAGTATGTTCAGGAAAACATATTTTTCAGAGGAAGTTTGAGATTATGTTATATTCTAAATTACTTGCTATTTGTAATTTTGTAATTTTATTAAGCAAAGCTAACTTTAAGCCGACAAGTTTTTCAGCTGTTTTAAAAACATGGACTGGTTCAGCCAAGACAGTATGCAGCCCAGAAATGCCACAAAACTAACTTTCCACTTCTTGAATTTCCAAAATAATAGATTAAAGAAAATGCTGGTCATGTTTAGTAGTAGAGAAGTCGAATCAGTTGGCTTCTGCAAAAAAATTCTGCAAGGGAATTTGAGGCAACTTTCATGATTCCCAGGATAATGGAACAATAGCTTGTTAAAGCTATTAATCTCCATCAACTAGCTTTCCCTGGCTAATAATGGGAAAAGTTGAGCTCTGAAATAAGCTGAATTCATGCTCTATTATTTAGGATGTTGGTTTTATTCTGAAAGAGAATATGAAACAGATGCAGACTGAAGCTTTGAGGTAATTACTATTAAGCATAATGGTTATGACTACTACGCATTTCCATCTCAACATGCAGTTATAAATACGGATTTTAATACCTAATTATAAGGATAGGAATAATTCCAGGGACTACTTTCTGATCTTCTCCAGACAAAAGATATTGCAGCTTGAATTACATCAAAAGATACTTACTAGTCTTGCCACAAGTTCATTAAGATTTAAACCATATTTTGCAACCACAGGCCTTAAGACCTCTGTCACTGGTTTAGTGGGTTTAGCCTTCAAACCAACTGATCGATTGATTGGAACAAGATCCAGGCTGAAACACATCAATTGTAATATTAAGTATGAAATATTCCAATAAACAAAATGTGCAGAATATACAAAATTCAATCTACAGCAAAGTTGTACAAGTTTACAGCTAGTGACCCTGAACATTCATTAGCGCAAATCTATCCTAACCTGAAGGTATAAAGCACTTCTAATACAAATAAGAGCTGAGTGAAGGCATGAGACAACCTAATTCCAAGGTGACTCTCAAACCAACTACATGCATTCCATAGCACTTTCATCTTTACAGTGAGATTGCTCTTGACTATTTTGGTCCAGAAGTGCATGACTGTACTATACCTTAGATGCAAGAAAGATATTTCTATTTCCAGAAGAGACTCGCAGTGTCCTATTTAATTTCTTGAGGTGAGCTTGGACAGAATTTTTTAGTTTTACTTTAAGCATTGGAACAAATACAAGGGAATTCCAGGTAATGCTGATTTCTGGCTAAATGACATATCACAAAAATTGTAAGAGAAGCTTTCATGCAAAAGCTGTAAAATCATTCCATTGGAATTTGAAGGATAAAGACTTTTCAGCCTCTATTCTGCAACTTTATACCATCAAATTAGAAAAAAAAAATCAAATAAGAAGAAAATCTGTAAGCCCAAACAACTATTACATTTATGTTTATATCCCTGCACAGATCCATGGTTAGCTTTGGGCTTGGTTTTCTTTAAATGCTCCTCATCTGTGCCCTGATTCCTCCATAACTGACATATTTGACTATAACAGCATTATAGCATGAAAACAAAGGAAGGCTTATTACTAACAAAAATCTATCAGAAAAAAAATGTACACCATCAGGAGAAATTAAAATTATTAGTGATTTTGTCCAACACAATTCAATGTAAACCCCATCTTTTCTTTTACACAAATTACTTAAATAGGAGATGCTTAGTCTTATTGACTTTTCCCTTTAACAAGGGACCTGGATAACTGAAACTCTGTCTTTCATATTTTCTTTAAATACAACAGCTACTAAATAGAAACAATCAATTTTAATCACGAACACATTGACACAGAAGTGGCAGACATTCAGGTAACCAAATATACCCATATAATATTTCTCTTATGTCTGAAAATATTCCAAATATTGGAGTATTTTTGTTTACATAGTGTCTACCCACTGAAGGAAGCAATGTAGAACATTTCTACATTTTAATTAGCACACAAGTAACATATGGTGCTGCCTACTTACTGTTCCTTTTTAATTTGGAAACTCAATAAACTCACACCTAATAAAAGACTGCTCAACCTCCATTTCAAAATTGAATATGCTATGCCATATTCGTTAACCTGAAGTACCCATACATAGAAATAGCCCTGCTTCCCAAAGAAAAGTTATATAAAGGCAAAATGAAGTATGCCTGAAAAAATACATTTTATTAACTTCAAAAGCACAACTCAATAATGTAACAAACATTCTACTTCACAACCTTTCCCTCAAATATTTAGTTCAGGTGTTTTCATCGGACTAGTTTGGGTTGTTAGAATTTAGGAACTTTAAAACATTTTCTGGCATTTTGGAAAAAATAGATTATTGGGGAAAACTGCATACTATAAAATATTACATAATACTACTATATAATATACTGAATTATATTATACCCATATCAATAATAATAAGACTTAAGATTCAGAGTTACAAAACTTTACTCAGATGAATTTGTATACAATTAGTCTTACTGTAGCCTGCCAGTTAGACACATCATTACAGATGTAACTGAATGGGAATATGTAATCAATCCATATATCCATTTAATATCAAAGCCCTGTTCTTTTATTGTTGCATTTAGGATTAGACTAGGAGATCGGCAGTTCAATTTCCCTTTCATTCTTGTGCTGCTTCAAACTACTAAACATGTCCCTTCCTAATGTGGAAGGTCCTGATGTGGAAGGTTTGGGTCTCAGATCTGTCCTTCATGCTTGCTCACAACTGCTGCCTCTTGAGACATTGTAATAATAATTCAAATATCCCTACAGTGGAATACTGGCATCAAAATCCCACTTGTATCCAAGATAGCAATCCAGAAAGCTTCCATTTGCGCAATTTTAAAACTCACCATATATTTCTCTACTCAGTTTGAAACGTTCCTGTAGGATCACATTTCTCCCATTGATCCTTACCCCAGTTGCCCTCATCTGAACTACTTTTTAGAGGTATCCTAATCTCACCATTACCTGTAGAGGAAGCATTTAGTAGTTGACTAAAACTAAAAAAACCTAAGGGATATCAGTGCCTAAATGTAGGCAAGATACTTAGGCACTTGTGTAACTCAGAGAATCCTCATGCTAAATGCATCTCTTATATGTATGTTACTGAAATCTTAAGTAAAAATGGACTTCAACAGAAACTCAAACTGTGAATTAACAGTGAAAGTCAATCATTTTCAGCAACAAACATTAGGTCATCTTCCTTATTCACATGGGACTTTTTGCTTGATATTAAGACCTATTTCTTCTAAAGTCCCTGTACAATGAATAAGAGCCTTAGATCTCTTAATGCTGGATTACAATCTCAGATGCTACATTACATGGCTAACTGGATTTTTTTACTGGATTCAGACAACTTCTTTTCTGTATTAACTACTGTTTTGTTGCACTTAAGAAGAGTAAAATGGAATGGAAAATGACAGAGGAAGACAGTAATTTTGACTTTTACCGAAATAAAGTGCGTTTTTCTAAACGTAGGTCCCGAGACTCCAGGATGCTACTGTCTTGGTGCAATACAAGTGGCTACAGAGCACATGTCAGGAACAAAAGGAGAGAGAGCAAATTAATGTTAAAATATGTTAAAAAAGAACAGCTAAGTGGTTAAAAATTTATTTCAAATAACTCTGAAAATTATTAACATAGGCTGCATGCATTCTAGTGGATATGCATTTACAATATGCAACCTGATTAAAGTGTATTTTACTTTATATCATATAGTTGTGAGATAATGACCAAACTTCAATTTCCACTGGAGTCAGCAGGTATTCAGGAACTCAATGTTTTAAAATGAGCTTAGGTCCTTCAACTTAAAAAAATTATTGCATAGAATGATGCATTAGAAAATATGCAAGCTAACAATCTTTAAGAGATTTAAAAGAACAGGCACATTCATTGATTTCTGTGATTGCAATAATCTAGATTGACTGTAAGCACAAATTTAAGTTCATAATGTTTCACATCCACAGCTTCTCTTTTAACTGGAGATACTTCTGTTGGAATAAGAGCTATCACACACAGCCTTCCCCAACACAGACTGCTGTCTTGGAAAATTTCTTCAATATTAAAAAACATACCTTACTTCTACTGAAGTAAGTTAGTAACTTACTTCTAGCATGAATTCCTCTCATTCAGCTTTGAACTACTCAATTTCATTATGTTTCTTTGCTTTAATACAGTTTCATCTACTATGATGTATTTGTTTTCTTTGTGGATACTTTCAATTAAGTACAAGCTAACCATTCCCCTGGCCAAACCACATGGGCTAGATACCTAAATTAATTTCTTATTATAAGGAAATCTTTGTCATCAGCTCCCTTCTGCTTTCTGTAATGTAGATACCACAATCACAACCACCCACCAGTCCTAGTTTTACTAACGTTCGTTTTCAATTAACTAGGATTGCAAATATAACTGGTAGAACCATGAGACGTGTTACAATTGAAAGAACAGAATTCCCTATTCATAGAATAAGTGTGGAAGCAATTTTTAAAAAGCATAGGAATATGTGATACCTTATCACCTCCAACTAAAAAGAGGTCCACTGCAGCGATGTTAATGCCATGTTTCTCACAGACCCCAGAGAGCATCTCTTTGATAGAGAACCCGGATTTAACAGCCATTTTGCTAGATGAACCATCCGGAAGGTTTACACAGCAGTATTTGGGAGATTTCTCTTTATCTGGTACAAATGCAGGTACTCTTGAGGGTTCAGACTTGACAGGAAAAAGGAAAAAGTGTCAGTGCCAATGGGAAATTTAGGTATATGCATAAACCTTAGAATCATAGAATAGTTAGGGTTGGAAAGGACCTTAAGATCATCTAGTTCCAACCCCCCTGCCATAAGCAGGGACATCTCACACTAAACCATGTCACCCAATGCTTCATCTAACCTGGCCTGGCCTTGAACACTGCCAGGAAGAGTCTGTACAAAGCAACCAAGCCAAGAAGCATACTTTCTACTATGTATATAGTTTAGAAATCCTTCTAAATATCTAAAATATCAGATAAATTCAAATTCTGGAGGAAAAAGTATTTAGGTAAAAGTAACAGCACTACACAAGTCTAAATTTATCTTAAGAAGAGATGAAGTTTTAGACAAAGAGTGTGTAAAATAAGTTACAAGACTCTCAAACTATAAAACAGAACTTTTAATCCAAAAGTGCAAGTAAATAAGATCTTATTTAGATTCCAATAGTGAAGTGTCTGTACTTAATAACGACCTTCTGGTGTAAAAATTACTATTGGCACATCGTGAATCAACACTTAAGGAGATGAGGAACACCTTTAAACATCAGGCTCCCCAAACAAATTTCCTCTTCTTTTAACTTAATCTGAATGCTACACATACAAATACACCACAGAGAAATTAAAATACTAAAGCAATTTACTTAATGACCGTGTGCCTTTTTTATTAAAGGGAACAAGAAGCACAGTGTTATGGGTAAAGGCTAAAGATCACAGCATTAACCTTTACTCTAGAGTAACACTAGAATAATAACACTACTGAAAAATATCAAAAGTATCTTTGAAGTGAATTTCTGTTCCATTTTATAATTTAAAAGAACACTCCAGGTTAGATATAAGGAAGAAAAATTTTACTATAAGGGTGATGAGGAACTGGAACAGGTTGCCCAGAGGAGCTGTGGCTGCCCCATCCCCGTCAATCTTCAAGGCCAGGCTGGACAGGGCTTGGAGCAACCTATCTAGTGGAAGGTGTCCCTGGCCATGGCAGGGGGTTTGGAACTGGCTGATCTTTAAGGTGATTTCTAACACAAACCATTCTATGATTGTTGCTTTAGGGAGGCTTCCCATTTTCTGTTTTTTAGGATAAGTCTTTTCTGCAACAGAAATAGACATCACTTTGCCATGCTTGCTTCCCTCATCAATATTTGTAGCATAGGCAAAATGAAATAGTTGCTAAAATCTAGTTTACTAGAGGGATATCAAGACTAAGAAAAAACTTCCAAAATTTTCCATTTTATAGCCTTTCCCTATATCAACACAGATAAATTTTAAATATTGCACTTATGTTCTACTTTTAACACTGTTTTAATTTTGCATTTCATTCATTTTATACTGTAAAGTTAGAACTCAATGGTTAGAAATTATGTTATACTGCTTAGAAATGGCTAGCGTCTTTCACCCATTATTTCCCTACCTACTATGGCAAAATCAGTGTTTGCAATGAAATCCTCTACTTCTCTTTTCTCAAATTTTAGGAGCAGAGTTAAGTCATAATTACAAGAAATAAAATTCACAACTTTAAAAGAAACAGAGAGCAAAGAAGCACAACATACACTAGTGCCACAGAAATTAGCCTAATTCTTCTTGTTTACAGGCAAAGTAGAGGGAAAGCTTTAACATGTTCAGAACAGAATCACAAAGCTCTAGTAGGTGGAAGAAACTGTTTATAAAGAGCTACAGTAGTTCCCTTTGAAAAGCAAGTTTTATTCTGGAATTCTACTGGTCCCCAAAGTTAAGACAAACAAGATGCAATGGATACCTTTTGTTATAAGCACACAATAAGAAGCGGTATATAAACAAAGCCTCTGTTACATTTCTAGTATTCTGAAACTGCTTATATTAAACCTTTCCCTCCCCCTGTATCACTTAGAAACCCTTTCTCAAAGTATTACTTCAAAGAAATTACTTCACACTACTTAAAGAATAAGTAATTCACTGTTTCCACTACTTCCCCCCTTCTTATTAAGAGCCAGCCATTACCAAGTCAAGACTAGCAGTTGATGACATGGAGCCTTGTGATTCCCGTCTGTATGATAGTCCATTGGACTGAAGGGAATCTGTGGAAAGAATCAGCAATCAGTTAAAAGGCTTGGTTTTATTATTTATTATAATACGGAAAGCTATTGCAAATACACTCCTCTGCTCAGAAAAATAATGTTTTTCATTAAAGGAAATATTACCCAATCTTCATACTGTGCAATAAAACAAATGCCTCTGATGACTTTTCACATGTGAGTATAATGAGAACACTTAAACTATCCATAGCATCAAAGGTATCTTGCAGGTCTGGGCCTGTACTAGAAAATAGAGAAGAGGAAACCACAGTAACAATATGGTCCAAATTTAGTGCTTCAGTGGAATTTCTCTATTATTTTTAACTCGATGGAAAGAGTTTATGCAAAACTTTCAGTTCATCCTTTAGAGGCCATGTATAGGTGCTTTCATAGAGGAGCTCTTCCTTAAACTGTCACAAACAGGTAAGTAATGAAACAGCAGATTACAAGGATTTTCCCAACTCTGACTCTTTGATCATTTTAATCAGGAAAGGTGGAAACAGGTAGTGAGTGTGTTCAAAGTGAACATACCAGTGTGGTACGAATAAAAGAAAGAAACAGAGAGTAATGAAGATGGGGGAATTTTCAAATAGCTTTAACTATGGCACTATTTACATATAGAGCTCCTCAACTTCTCTGTAAAGAGATGAGATTATCTTACTATGAAAACAGCAGCTCTCTGCTTGAAAAAGCATTTTCCAGCACAGAGAAAAGCAGAGTCTACTGAAATGCAGTGGGGGAAAAAAAAGACTCTTGAAAGTCAGTAAAAATGATTTTAAATATTTTCATACTTTTATCTATTTATTTATACGACTTCTGCAAAACTTCCAGTGATACTAGCCACACTATGGCCTTCTGACTTGACAGTTTCTTTTCCCTGTGTCACACCCAAGGATGCACTTAGACTGAAACTAACTATGATGACATTAGTCACATCTACTGCTGAAACACCTTTGAAACAAAGTGGAACATGATTACTCACCATTTGGATAATCACCATTTTCTCTTCTCTTCTGTGATTTCCCCAAACTCTTACTTCTTGACCATGAGAAAAATGTTCCCCTTTTTTTCTTCTCAGTGTCCTCCTCTCCTGACTCTTCATTTAAAGATCTTCCTGACTTCGATTTACCACTTAACTATCACCAAAACAAAATTAAATCATTGGGTGGATCACAGTTGTAAGTATATTATCTAAAATAAACCTTCCCACGCTTCTTCCCAAAAGAAGAGTGTGATGGTCAGGTTAGCTGTCATCTTTACCCCACTCACAAGTGTATGTGCCAGCAACCCCCACAGTAGCAAAAAAACAAGCTCAAAAAAACCCTCAGTGGAAATAAAAGGAAATACATAGATGGAAATGTGCTACTTGGTAGGGAGCAGAAAACAGTAGCTGGAAACAAGCCATTGAAAGCTCCTGCACACATGAAAGAGCTCTCCACAGCTCACCAGAATGTCTAAGTTAATGTAGAAAGACCATTTGCCTTGCTTTTAAAACAAAGGATTTCATTTCAGTAGTTCAGATAGTTTTCTTAGGCTGGACTTGAATATGAACTGCATTTAAACCAATGAAAAAGTTTTGTTTAGCATTTACATGTATAGTCAAAGTATTTATTAGTGCTGAAGAATACAAATGTCAGGAATGTTTGATATTAGAATAAACTTGCTTTTAACAAGCTATTCCTGTTAGATTATACAAGTATTCCTTAAAATACTACTTTTAAAAAGGCTCCTAGTCATAAAAATACGTGATAGCAGATGGGCTAATGTGTAGTGATTGACATGAAAAATGCAAAGTTATAATTTACCCATGCAGTTATGTAATACTATGATGGTATTATCTACATGTAGAAAAAATAAACTCTAAATAACTTCAGGAGATCAGTAATACTACTCGTCTAATTTTAAGCAACTGTATCTGGTTTACAAAGAATTATCTTAGTGCAGTGGAGGCTAACAAATTAAAAAACTATCCTTTGCAAAGGTGAGTTAGATTAGATTAAGCCTTTCCCAGATACCTTCTGATAAAATATCTGCTCTCAGCAAAGGTTAAAATATTACATCTTAAGCCCACTGTTCAATCAAAATTATCTTCTAAACTGATTTATTAAAATAATCCTCATTTTTTATTTTATTTAAATAATAACAAAGGTCTAAAATTATATTCAGGAAGTCCATAGCTAGAAATCCAATTCAAAAGTGTGGATTAAAAGACCTAAATATTTTCCTAAGTACAGAAAGGTTTTGTAATTCTATTTGCCAGCACCGCTAAACTAACATTCTTAATGGTTTTTATACATCACCTTTGATTTTCCAAAGAACTTTAAAAACATTACTTAATAACTCAGTTTTCAGGTAAGAACAATAAAAAGGTAACCTTTTTTGGTGTTGTGACACTGGACTTCTCTGAACTGATGCTGTGTTTAGAGGTGGGGCTGCTGGGAACATGCTGCGGATCTGGAAGAGGACGACCTTCGACTTCAGCTAAGATGCATTCTTGGTAAAGTGGGGATTTGAGAAAGCGAGTATAGCTATCAAACTTCATCAGGTTAAATATCTGAAATGAAAATGCAGTGGATAATGGTTACATAAGCTAACCTAACAGCAAGAAAATGAAGCTATTTCGCAACAGCAAACTCCCACAAAATTAGGGCATAACCATACTGTTGTATACAGCAGTAGGTGTGACTTTGTTTAGACCTGGTTAAATACACTGCACCAGTTTAAAATGAAACATGATTTGATCTATTTCCTTAGCACAGGTTCAGAAAAATGTTATGTTTTGTGCAAAGTGCATGAGAAGCTGAGAGCTGTATTAATGTAAAGCTCGTGTGCCCAATCATAAGGAAACCAAGATCAACATCTTTGGAAGACTCAATAATCAAGGTGCTGTAAGATCAGGACCCTGAAAAAGAACAGTTTACAGAGAATGGCTGCTCAGGGCATGACCAGCATTTGTCTTCAACTATATAGGAAAGAAGCAGCTCTGTACCTGGAGCAAATGTCTGAGGCTAATTCAACCAAAGCTAACTTCATGAAAGTAAAGGAAAAAAAGTTCTCTCTTAAATGCTAAACAGTGTTTAAACTTCTTGTTCCAGTTTTGCAAACCTGTTCTTTTAAGTGAATCCATAGTTCTACCTTTATATGCTCTCCAGTAATTCAGTTGATCTGATAAAACAATGAATGCCACCTTCTTTAGCCATGATAAATTCCCTAAAATCAAATAAAGGTATAGGCAACACAATTGTTTATGGCATTCCCAAGAGTCTACAGGGAAGTCACAGTAGCCCAGTTGCTGATGGAAATCATTCTTCAGATTGTTCAAAGACACCGTTCTCAACAAGCATTAGCCCAAAACTTTTCTAGCAAACAGCAAGATAGCACAGAGATAATTTGATCCTGCAGCATCACAGAAACCTAATTCAAACTGAATGCTGACTTGCACAATCTTGCCTTCCCGCCGTATATTCCCATTTCCTGTCATGTTTGTTAGGCTTTTTAATGCACTGTTTTCTGCATGGTAAGCTATGGAAAAAATACTTCTGTAGGGTTAGTTTTACCAGCATAACCTGCTGGAAGAAGCTCGACACAAAGTCTGATGTGTCCTTCAATGAAGTGTCAAATTGATAATCCAGTGTCAAAGATGTCTCACTTAAAAAACTTCTCACAAAGAGGAATTGCTCTCTCATGCTATGAAAAATAAAATCTTTCTCTGACTACAGGTACGCAGGCAGAACTGAAAAAGGCAACTACAGAACACAAGCAGCCTTCGGGTCATGGCTCAACAAATTATTCAGTACACAACACATATAGATTTGAAAAATTTCTTGTGTTCGGCTGAGCTGAAAGAACAATACTGTGGTGTATTGCCAAAACAACATTAAATACAGAGGGGCAACTACAAGACATCAAAATGCTTCAATCTCAAGGACCCACAGATGCACTGCAGATGCAAGGTTATTGGGGAAAAATGGTATGAAAAATGCAAACACTAAAACAGATGCAAAACCCAGGGTAACTGAAGAATACAAAAGACTTCAACTTTTTTGAGATTTTAAGAAAATGAAACTTACAGAGGTTACACTTCTTGATAAATAATTGTATTTTAAGCTGAATGCAATTTGTGACCCCAAAATATGACATGATTCCACAACACAGCTGTGGAACAATGCCTTAAATCAAATACATTTTCAGGATGAAAACCAAATCTTTTCAGAGTTGCTTCCTGTCACAGAATCTAGCACCAGAAGATGATAAAATTATTATTCCACGTTAGGTCAGAAGAATAAAGGAAAACAATCGCAGAGAACCAAGAGACAGTTACTGCAGAGATGAAGTCCGCAGAGTAAGCATACTTAATACAGTAAAAACATTCCAACCTTTGAACTTTCCTGGACAGATTGATGACAGGTTAACTATATTACCTTAAGCTGATCATCATCTGTCCTAGTATGTTGCTAGCCCACACTACATCCCCTATTTCCTATATTTAGCATGATTATTTGGATTATTTGGAAAAAAAGAAATCTAGCAGATGCTATTTCTTGTTCTGAGAAATGAGAAAAAGAAATATATCTTAAAAAAATCATTATTTGAACTTTATACATATGCGAGGGTGGAAAAGCATACCTATACACCCATGCAACTCTGCATGAAGTAAATTATTTTTATTTTTATTTTTGTATCTCCCAGTGGCCTAAACTGTATTGCATCTGGAAACACTCAAAATGCTTGTTTTTGTCCTCAGAAACAGTGAAATCCTAACCAGGTGTTTTGGCTGCATCCACATGGTCATATTACAATACTGCTGATAGGATCAAGGGCAAATTTGTCAGGCTATGGACAGAAAGCAGCTTCTAGCAATATTTCCAACAGGTAGAGCTTGAAAGATAACAGCCTCAGCAATGCTTTCCAAAGCACTTTCCTACACACACATGTGTAAATCCACAACAGTCTTACAGCAATACTCCCTATTCTCAAGCATCATAAACACTTACGTGACGACCACCACAGATCACTCTATGCTCACTGCTGAAATCTAAAAGCTCTTGTCAAAGATCACAAATGCAGAGCTTTTGCGTTATGAAGATGGTCTCACCAACACAACTTTTTTCCCTTAGTGAAAACAAGATTGTTGCCATCAAGATTGCTGATGACTCAGCACTGACCTCAGCCATTCAACACACCACTAGTAAATCAGCTGGCACACATAGCTCCAAGTCCACTTTAGCAGAAATAACTCTCATTCTGCTTCACCTCATTTTACACTATGAGGAACAAGTTTGACTGAGGGTTCTGATGGGAGAACTACAGAGCCATTGACAACTTGAAATAAGCAGGTCCAGTCCACACAAGCCATGTGGCTGGGATTAGACCCACAGCAGCAGTTCACATCAGCATTTTTGTCCACCACATGAGCCCTCCAACCTAAGGACAAGGCATTTTCAAAGAAGGAAAAAGATGTGCCACCATGCTCATAAGAACACTTTCTGCTCCACCAAACAATTCAGGTATGGGCTCTACAAAACCAAGATGAAGAATGCACAAAAAAATATCTGTGAAGATTGTGGCTGGTAATTCACACAGAAGCCTCAGGCCTTGGTAGGTGAACTGGGGGTAGCTGTAGCGCTAGAAGCTACTAAACCAGCAATCAGAACTACCTATCTCCACTTCACAGATGTAGGGAGGTACTATACCCACATGCTCAGATTGCTTCAAAAGCATGTGATCTGATGCTGCACAAAGACTAAGTTTGTGACCTGCTTCATTTATGCAGATTTATCTGCATAACTGAATTATAATTTATAGATTTATATAAACTATAATTATAAAATTATAGATTTATGCAGTTAAATCTATATTCTAAATGTCTAAATAACATGATCTCAAAATTATTTCTACTAATAAAATGTTAGGGTGGGAGAGTTACCAAAGAGATTACTTAGGAGAATAAAGAAGAAACTTAAATTCTACAGAAAATGTACAATTTATCCTGTTATTACATAACTGTTCTCTTCTGAACATTAATATACATCCACTTCAGAGGTCTTTAGAAACCAGCAGTTTTAACAAGGTCTTTGTCTAACAGTTCTATTAAAGCTTAAGGGAAGGACTCCCTTAACACAACAGACATATTTTACAAACCACTTTGACCAAAATTAGGCACTATTTGTGTAAACAACTGTCCACTACAGAAAAGAATAAACAACCATATGCAAACACCATATGCAATGGTGTTGCAACACATGGAATTATTTACTTGCACTAAACCTTCATTTCAATAATAGCACTTTTCATATTATTTTTTAGTTAACAGCAATTTTCTACACATATACAAAAACAAGTCAAGCAGCCTTCCATTATACAACCTTTTCCTATTCTGCTAACAGGATCTATGTTGTCTTCACTACAATGTCTTTTTATACACAGTAAAACATACAGCATCTGAAACTACTTTCATTGATTTTAAAGTACTTCAAAGGAAAAGATAATTGACATAACTGTAAAGCAGTCATGTTTTGTACGGTTACCTGAAGTTGCTGTTCCTTGAACATATCAGGATGTGGAGAATTGAGAATATCATCTGCCAACTGTGCCTGGCTATCGATATTAACGGGGGTTGTAGCTTTGCTACACAAGAATTTACTGAAGATCTCCCGAGCTCTGTAAGAAAGCTACAGAAAAGAAATGTTAAATGTGTGTTTGCTTTAAAACCATATTTTTAGACGGACATTTCTTACACTGATATATTCCACCCCAAATATGTGAAGCCATTCCAGTTTCCTTCATATATAAGCATTTTTTACTTAACAGCTTTTGTTAGTTTCAGCATACAAATAGGGTTTTCACTTTCAAATTACAAATATTCATTAAATATTTCTTAAGCAGTGAAAGTTGTCATATGAATAAAAATTAAAATTATCAAACTATGAAAATAATAAAAATGAAGCACATCAAATACTGTCTGAGCAAGGAGAAGAGACTTTTTTTAGATTTTAGACCTTTTACATAACAGTTACTATTTAAATAAATCCTCTGAGCTTCAAATTCTTGAAGTTAGAAAGAGGTAAGTATACAGAAGAATATTTATGGTAAAAAAACATTCATGTTCTATCTTTACCTTGTTTACTTTGAAACACCCACATTCTGGATATAGTGAGAAAAAAAAAAACCACCAAACCTAGCTCAGAGTCCTTAATTGTGGTGTTCAGAAAATACAGTTCGAAGACAGAAGACAGTAGGGGAAAAGCCTCAGTGGACCACAGAAGAGCAAAGACAGACATGGAAAATTTAAGTGTTTCCACAGTGTAAACCTAACTAGATTTGGCTGTGGTGTAGAAAGAAGCGTTGCCAACCTGCCCATAATACAAACTTTCCCAAAACTGCCTGACCAGTGTAGGCCTATCTTAAAAGGATAAGATGGAGATTCTCATAACTTGTGAACAAATATGATTACATTTACGACAGCACATATAGCTGAGTTAGTTATAAACACAGTATCTTGGCTGTGCACAAGATATGGCACAAGAGACTAATTTCCACCTCTTTGAGATGTTAACTTAGCTTTGTAGTCCCTTGCACTGGGCAACTGCAGCTAGCCATTTTTGAACATCCAGTAAACCTTAGCTCAGTTTTACAGAGCTAAGTCCACACTGCAGTGCAGTCTAAACATATCAAACATCTTCAACTTGGGACAGTACTCCCAGAGGACTGAGGAGACTGAGGCTCCAACCCTATTCTAATGAAGGCACAGTACAAAGACAAAGCAGAGCTCCAATAATTTCAATAATCTTGAAGAAGTAACAGTTTCTGAAGAAGCAACACTACGTATTGAAATACAACATTGACTTACCTCTTTTTTATCATGTGCAGGTACATGGTTAAAATATTCACAGGCCTGCCAAAATAAAATATTTTCTTCACTAAATTCTTTCCGTAGAAATTCCTAGAGGAAAAAAAATGAACAAATAGATGTCTCAGAGAAAAGCTCCTTGCCATTTCAAGTGACATTTATAATGTTCAGTAAGTTTGCATAAAAGTGACATTTCAGTCAGTATCATACTCCAGTTTTCTTCTAAAGTAAAAGTTGATGCCTATTCGATATAAGCCTAGTGCCTCTCCTCTTTCTCATTTCTTTTTAAATGTATATGATTGAGAAGAATCCATGAATTAACAATCAAGTCATCTGCATGTATAAAACAAAGTTTGAAACTTCATGTTAAGTAGTATATAAACTATCATAGAATTATAGAATAGTTAGGGTAGGAAAGATCATCTAGTTCCAACCCCCAAACTAGTGAATGAACTTTTAATATAAATGTAAGTAATTCATAAATAATTTCAAAATTACACTATAAAACAGCTATCTTTAATAGCTGTCCTACTAGTAAAATAGAGTAGATGTTTATCAAGCAGTGCCTATAATCGATCCTGTATTTATTAGTGTCTTTCTGCATCACATGGCAACTACAAAAGTCTTGTATCACTGCTTGCTGATGTGGTTACATGGGTTCACTTTGGAGCATAAACACTTAGAGGGAAAAAAAGAATACCCAACGCCCAGGACAACACAATAATCAGGACATCTATATGGGACTCCATTCAGTTGGGGAATTGTATAACCACAAACTGCCCTGATTCAGTTCTGTATAATATGATATTTTCTCATCATATGTTTCTTGAAAGTGTTTTAACCACTGGGGGCAAGAGGGGAAAGAAATAAACAAAACAACTTGGTTGCCTAAAAATATCTAGGCACTCAGGAAACTGGAACAGAACTTATTTGTACTTCAGAGCTTTAAGTATCGGTGCTTCATTGGAAATACTAAGTCAGCCTGCAAGGCACAACGTTCTTTGAGGTGTCACACTGGTACCACTCAAGCTTCCTTAACATCCACAGAAGTCTCAGAATGCAGTGTAAGGGGAATCTTTGCAAAAATACTTAAAACTTATTTTTATTTATGATTTTAAGATTTGCATGGAGTGCAACTGTTGGAAAGCAACAAAGGAACTACAATGCAGGGTTTTAAATCTACTAGCAAGCTCTCAATTTAAACTAGAAGTTCTTCATGTACCTAACCTGAGATACCAAATGTATTAAAGACAATCCAGAGTAGTCAGGGGACATTTCTTCATTTTGCATAAAATTACAGATTAAAAGAGAATTAAATTAGTGAGGAGGAACTGGAAGTCAACTGCCTACCTCCTCACTCAGCACCTTCACTATGAAATTACAATCTCCTGCTTGCTTTCTTTAAGGCCACATGATTTGAGCACAGCTGGCTGTACAATTCAGCTTCATCAAGAAGACTGAGTGGTGCCCCTGTTGGAACATTATGTAGTAGCCTAGCAGTTGTCACATATGGCTGGGAAGCTGGAGATGTTGTTCTGAACCACTTGAGAAGGGAACTTGCAATCAGGTCTCTCACTTCCCTGATGACTGCTCTAATCACCAAACTATTATGCAAAATGCAAGTATTTGCAAAACATGCAAAATCTCTTCTTCTTAGAGAGTATTTCCTGCTCTGTGACAAAGCTGTCCTCAGGAAAGGCCTATGCTGAATCCCAAATGCACCAAGATGCTTGCTATGCAATTGTGAATTAAATGCTGATGCTTCAATGTTCTTGAATGTTGGTAGAAATCTGTAACTGTGCAGCGTTACAATAGTCAGGTTGCAAGCGAATCTAAGCAATGGCTCTGGATTTCTCCCCAGCCTTAAGAAAATGGTGGTGCAGGCAATGAATTTCAACATTCCCTAATTGTTCTTTAAATTGGGTATTAACATGTGCACTTTTGCAATGTTTATAATTTCTAGTTAGAATAAAATAGGGTAAAAAAGTTAGACTTCCTGAATATCTGAGATTGCCTTCTGCTGAAATGAAATGTAACTTTAACCTTTCAGTATGAAAATTTAATCAAATGACATTAGCTACTTTCTCGGTTTTTAATACAAGTTTTGAACTTTCATAGGACTGAAAAATTACTGCAGCTATTTCTAAAGTGCCCATAAATAAGTTTACCGACGGCTTAAAAGTAATTAGAAAAGACAACTAGATTTTCAGTAGCACTACCACAAACCACATAGTTTTTCAGGTGGACTAGAACATCAGATCAGAACTGGATTTTTAATTTCAGTCTGATGAGAAGTCTCAGTATCTAAGCAAATATACTAATAATTCTTAGGCTACTCTGCTAAGAAAAATGAAGAGACAGGGAATATAATATCCAGGATATATTTGCTTTCATCACCTCTGTTTTCTCAAATAGATGTTCACTGTTAATGTTTTCTTTGGATCCCCACACCAGTAATGATGGAAGTCTGCTTATCAATCATTTTGATATTGTAATACTTTTATATCAAGTAAAGGAGTCTTTCTGCACTACTGCAGGTTCCAGTAATCCACATCTACACCACAGGTTTCTTTACATTCTCTCTGTGAAAACCATTTTGGCAGTACAAGCTGTTCTTGCGCAACACATTTGGGACTCACAATATACTCTCAGTACAACAATGCAAAAATATATACACCTTAATTTCCTTACATATCATAGAACCATAGAATAGTTAGGCTTGGAAAGGACCTTAAGGTCATCCATTTCCAACCCCCCTGCCATGGGCAGGGACACCTCCCAGTAAACCATGCCACCCAATATAAAATAGATCATGGTATTTACAACCTCATAAATGTGACGTGAAGAAGCTTAATTTATATTTTGCCAAGACTCAGCACTATCCTGCAAGCTGCAGCTTTAACAATGCTTTTAGTTACCACGACTGTTTCCAGAAAATAGTTCTGAAAGCATTTTGCAGTAACACAAGCAACTGTATCACTGAAAAAAAATCTCCTATCTGACTTCTGGCATTTCAGTAGGTAAATATGAATATATTACCGATTCTTGGGAAACTATTGAAACTGCTGCCCCTTTTTTTTCTATACAAATATAACAAAATGTAATTGCTTTACAAAACAGGGAAGCTTTCAAAAAGCTTAGGTACAAAGCAAAATATAGCTTCCATTTTCATCTGACTTTCACCATCCAGGAATGTATGACAATATGTGTATTGCCATGAACTCTTATTTAACTGTGAACGAGTTCAAACTTTGAAATATTCTCAGATAACTATGTTAAGAATGAACTCCTATCTCCTGTCCTATGTAAGGATAGTGCCAGGAAACAAGAAAGAATACAGGAAGATTACCGCAGCAGTATTAGATATTTTGAAAGGCACATTATAGTCCCTCAACACTTACTGAGAAATATTTAACACCAACAGGATCCTGAAGAAGACGCTCAAATGAAACAGCCCAGCTTGCAACTCTTCTTTCTTGAAGTCGTCGACAGCTCTGTACGCTGGGAAGACTAGCATTGCTACTGAGGCTGTTTTCACTGATGCAGTCTTTTAGATCAGTACTATTCAGCTCTGTTGGAAAGAATGAACAAATCTGTCAATAAAGGATTCCTCTTACTCTTCAGCATTGTTTATTGGATTTATTACACCTCCTGCTCAAGCTCACAGTAGTGCAGACTTTAAACTATCCCTCCCCTCTTTTATTAGGAGCATCAGCATAGAAAAAACCACCCCAAAAGTCTCTCAATTTTCTTCTGTTCCACTGCAAAGAAAATTAAATGAGTGTCTTCAAGGCAATCCCCTGCCAGAAGCAAAAAGGGCAGACACAAAAGCAAATCTTTTTTTCTTCCTTCACAGAATAAAGTATTTTAGACAAACTTCTGTGCTTACATTCCTCACCCTGTGGACTGCACCAAGGAAGGCAGACCTTCCCTTAAACAGGAACGCTGAAGTTTTTCATGGAAATTAAAGACTTCCGTTAAATACTGAAAATTTAGGAAAAGAGTCAACTATGGAAAAGGACACTGAGGAAAATGAGGCAGTAATAGCTGCCTTCATCATCCACAGCAAGTAGAGGTGTCAATTTATTATGATTTCTGATAAGAACAGGAATCCATGACTCCCGTCCAGACTCAAGCCAACATAGTGCAATGATCTAGGGGTCAGAAGCTGAGAAATGACCAGATGCTTTAGATCTTGACAGAAACAGAAGGTCTTTTTGTATTCTGAAAACAAATTAACAAGAACCCACAGGGAATTCAGGAAAAGACAACCTTGTGCAGCAGCCTAACTAATAATTTCAAGTATTAACCCCAGATCATCTTTATTACATATCAGTAGACAGAATATGCACAAAGATATTCTCAAAGTGACCATCTGCTCATGAAAGTGCAAAAGTGAAAGAAACAGCTGCTCCAAGTAGAAGGATCTGTAGATAACATGCTCCTATTCACAAATTTGCTACTTGTTTGTTGCATGACCTTTTACAAACCACCATTCTCCCCATCTCTCGGTAAATACAAGTGCAAAACTGCTATAGTTGTACTCACACTCAGAGGTAAACTGAGGTTTAATTAATTGTGAAGACACAACTAAATAAATCCCTGAGCTATCTACTGTGAGGGTGGTGAGGCACTGGAATGGGTTGCCCAGGGAAGTCGTGAGTGCTCCATCCCTGGCAGTGTTCAAGGCCAGGTTGGACAAAGCCTTGGGTGAGATGGTTTAGTGTGAGGTGTCCCTGCCCATGGCAGGGGAGTTGGAACTAGATGATCTTAAGGTCCTTTCCAACCCTAACTACTCTGTGATTCTATGCTTTGATTTCATAATGGACCCTGCTTTGAGCAGAAGTTGCACTAGAGAGATGCCAAACTGGATGTGATTCTGTGATGATGGGATAAAAGAATGCAGACATTAAACTATTTGAAAAATTAGTAGTAATTGATGTGAGAAAATAATATGCTCAAGTAAAAGAGGTGGTATCTTCAGTTGCTCTGTGCCAAATGGAAAAGCAAACGTATAGCTCTCTATAAATGTAAACTGATTGAGAAAGTTGATTTCACCACCAGTAAGAAATGGCCTATTCTTCACAGGGACTTTTTTTATTGGTATTTATCTCTCTCAGTTAATTACCTGGATGTCCTGGGTTCAGCAAGGAGCAATTTCACCAAAATTACTACTTTATAAGACCTCCTGAGATCTCATTTTCTTTTATTTATATATATATAGTTACATACGTATATTCAAAGCACTTTGCATTTCAAACTTCTATGTTACAAAGCATTACTGCATAGAATGTTTTGTATACCTCCCTAGAAGTATAAATTTTGATGAAAGGACCATTTAAAGATACAAGATTAGGAAAAAAGTTATAAAATACTTGTAAAGATAAGATTTTTTTTTTTTAAAAAAAAGTTCTGAAATTTCATTTTTAAATTTATCCCATAGCTTGGAAATATTTACTAAGACATAAGAGTCAAATACTGAGAATTTCTTTGAGTAAACGTGTTGTTTAAGACAAAGATACAGAATTAGATTAGAGAAGAATGAAAACGTAACTTTGTATTTTTAATAAGAATAACATTTAAGGACCATAATAACACATAAGGTTTATGAATATTTTTATTTGCCTAATCATCATACAAATTCAAACTAATTAAAAGCATTCAGCAAATAATGCCAGATTTTCTTATAGCAAATATTTTTTCCTTTAACACACATGAAAGACTGTAACAAAATCAGCTCTTAGCTTCATTAGAGAATACCTGTCACCACAGTGAAACTATTGTGAAAGAAGCTAATGTGAATCTGAAGAGAATGATATCTAAATTTATTATCTGAAGTATTTTGCTTTAACTCAGCAGGGGATACATTTTATTTTACAGTCCAGGATATAAATAGACACCAACTTCTTGATAGATCTGTAACAGTTTCAGATACTGCCTCACTCCTAGAGGGTTCAATCCCCAGTGTTCTCCAGTGATGAATGATGAACATTTCCTAGTTCCTCTCAGGCAAAATGAGAGGTAAACTCATCCCACAGCCCAAACCATTTAAACCTACTTGACTGACAGAGGGAAATTAGGGAGTAGCCACACAAAGTGGTCAATTGTAAATCCACAAGTGACAGCACCTTAGGACTCAGAAGGGATTTCATACAGTTGTATGCCCAGCAGTCATTAACAGGTCGACTTTGCCTTCCTCCCTCCAAGTGGTGGCTGTTCAATTTCCCTATAGCACTCAGGAAGACCAAGCTGCAATTACAGTCTTGAGTGTTGACACCAGTGGGTGACTGCTAACTACCTTTAACTACTAGCAGCTGCTTGCTCTCTAGCTTGTCAGAGTTACACTTGTTCTTAACTACCTTGGGTTCTTACTCCTCTGTTACACTGCCCACTCTGGAGATTCCATGAAAACAAATGAACCAAAATCAGGCTGCATTTTCAACAACTCTGAGAGCTACCGGCACAGGCCCTCCCAATGTGTTACAGCAGCATTAAAGGATTACTCATTCACAGTAACTTGTCTCTGCTCAGGTGAATTTTATTCAGCTAATTCAGATTTTTTCAGAAAGAACTGTTGGAGTTCATACTTAACCCTGACACTACTTTGTTTCCCCTTTGAGCAAAAATGCGATCAGTTTGCTTTTAAAATCTGTACAGATTTCTGCTGGGGTATCTGTCAACCTGAAAACAATGCAGGAAAAGGTTGTTTCCCAGAAAAGGCTTAGTTATTCTAGTTTCTTTTATCACATAGATAACTGTTGCAATTAAAACCTACTGCAGGTACACTAGATAGAATCTGAGAAAAAGAAAGGTCAGATAGGAAGAAAAACTCACCAACTATAACACTGATACACAATTTATCTAATTTATGCTTAAATGAAGACTGTATAAGCTGTAACTCCTGTTCCACTCCTCTTGCAGAGGAATGTTTCCAGTGTAAGACTTCAGTATCAGGTTTCCTGACTCTCACAACTCCTGCATTCCTAGGTATACAGCCCACCTTGGAAAGCAGGAATGAGAAACTTTCCAACCGAGTCACATATTTTCTCTAATGAGCACTGTGATAATCATTAGAGGAAACTAAGAGCTCTGATTCCCACATGCAAACGTTCTAACCACAGGGCTGCTGTGCAAAGCGACCTCCTGCTTCTTGTAAAGCATTTAAAGAGAGAAAACCAGCTATCAGGAACCACAGGATGCCAGAGAAGTTTACTGTAAAAATCCCAATTTAGGTGCATGGACAACTTAGCAGTGTTGTTAAGTTTCCTAATGCCTGCCTTCCTTTCTCCTTGCTGTGTAGAAGCACCAACTGATATTATAACACCTGTAAAAGGAGGCTCCTTACTCAAGCATCCCAAACCCCAGGGACCTAAATTTATTTCTGTTATGTTTGAGAACCACCATACCTAGCAAGGAAGTGCTACTTTTTGTGCTAAGTTATTTGATTTAATTTATTGCCTACTTCAAATACAGAACTTATGCAGAATGCTGTCTAAAAATCCTCAAAACCCCGTATTTTACACATTTTGTATTTACGTATTCAGTGCATAAATTATTACATTTATTTTACAAAAATAGCACTAGGTAAGAAAATGTAGGTATTTAATCAACTAAATTCTTGACAGTATTCAGGATAAGATGGCTCTAAAGTTTTTCATTTAAATCATATAAAGAAGTAAGTCTGAACATTAGATAAAGGATATTAGGATTAAGGATATTTTTGTATGGATTTGTTTATAATATCCGTGTATACTTTTCAACCCTCTAAGACCTTTTATTATTGTGAGAAGCTATGCGTATCGCTTGTAATCATCAGAATGTGTACATTCATATAATTAAGATAATTCAGTTAATCACTCAATACATTACCTGGATAAAGCTGATAAGAACCACTGTGGTGCCACTTAATCAAATACTTCAAGGCATTCACTGAAAGCCATCCTTCTGAATCCATACCAAGTTCAGCTGTAACGTCCCGGAACCCATTGGGTGCAGATTAGCCTTATTGTACGGCACATTGCTCCTCAGCAACTTTGGGATAAGGGAAGCTAATGCATTCCCCCTCAGCAATTCCTGGTAGCCTCTAACACCATTCTAAACAAATCGATTCTTCACCCTCACGGCTTCAAGCAGAAGAAAGCAATAGTATACTTAACAGAAAGCATTATAAAATGCTACATAAATAATTCAAAGAAAAGACCTTTTGCCACTGCTGCTAAAGGAGTTTGAATTATTTATGTTACGGTGGAACACAGCTACACAAGCATGCGCTGACAACGTAATTGACAAATAAGTCATACACCTGTTGGAGGAGACAATCCTTCTGTATTTGTAGCATAAAAAAGTACAAACAGTGGGGTTTTTTTTATTTTGGGCTTCATTGTGGATATTTTCCTCTACCTTCTTGAGTTACTTTTCAGAATAGAGTTTTACATTATTTATTATTGTAAACATCGCATTCCTTCAAAAAAAAATCTTTAAGAATGCTTTTTTTTATGAAAATTCCTTCCAGGTGATGAACATTAAAAACAAAAAGCAGCAGAAACTACAGCAAAGTACTATCTTCAGAAAAAGACAGGTTTTGTAACGTGTCTGTTATGCTTGAGCATTTGGAAATAATAGATCAGCTTTGTGGAACTGATCTCTGTAGGGAATAGCAGGTAAGAGCTGACTTAGAAATTCTCAGTAGCTCAAATACCTCACCGCATGTCTATCTAGGATATGAATGATCATGTAGTTCTATATGTCCGTTTACCTTAAGGTTTTCCCTTAAGATCAATGTAAAGCTGCCATCTAAGCAAGGTAAAGTGCCATCTAGGTATCAATAGCCAAAGTCAGACATTAACTGGGGACTACTGACCATCCCTGTGATGATTTAGATGGCACAGTGCTCAAAACATCAGCCACACAGCCACAGCCTGCACGCTATGTATGCACTCACTATTACTACAGGCAGCAGGAATGGACAGCTTCCAAAATGGGAAGGAGGAGAAGTCAACTAATTAGAGGTTGTTGTAGTAACATAAAATGGTTTCTGTGATTCTAGAGCACAGGTGCTGCAGATTAATTGATCCATAGCAGTTATCCTGTACCTAAACAGTATCACAGCTTGCATTCTGACTTTCTGCAATTCATTAAGCAAATCAGCTACAGTTAAGAGTTACTACTGGTCAGCATCTCTGGAAACAACACTAATTCAAGAACCTGTATCTTTTACATGTCACCCATCTTGCAAAGCCCAAGCACACAGTTTTGGCACCCCAGACCTGCGCAAGCTGAATTAGCATGTAAAGTAAATGCATCAAGAGATGGATGGTTCCCAGTGCCTGGCTGTAATGAAATAAAAGCCATATGACATGAAGTTTTATTGACCTTCAAAATAAAATGTACAGGGAGTTGTCATGCCTCCTATTATACTGAAGAGATGTATATGAACACGCCATAATTACTTTTTACACATAAATTTCCCTTCCCAGACTAAAGCTTAACGACAGTATTTATAGTACCTAGTTATGTATCAGCCTTCCAGTATCTGAAGGGGGCCTGTAAGGATGCTGGGAAGGGACTCATCAGGGACTGTAGTGATAGGACAAGGGGTGATGGGTTTAAACAGGGGAAGTTTAGGTTAGAGGTAAGGAAGAAATTCTTTACTGTGACAGTGGTGAGGCACTGGACAGCTTGCTCAGGAAGTTGTGGCTGCCTCATTCCTGGCAGTGTTGAAGGCCAGGTTGGACAGGGCCTTGAGCAACCTTGTTAATTGGAAGGTGTCCCTGTCAATGGCAGGAGATTGGAACAAGAGGACATTAAGGTCATTTCTAACCCAAACCATTCTATGATTATATATATACAAATACTAGCACTAGAATTTAGTCTAGGAAGGGAATTATGGACTATACTATACTAATATAATATACTAATACTATACCAATAGTTGCACTAGTGAAAATTTCTCTAATCTAGACATGCCCTAACACATGTAAATCTGTGGATGTACTAATGAATTAGTGAGATTGGAGAAGATTGAAAAAAATTCAGTGCTGTGACATATTCAAGTAAAAACCTGAAAATTTAATTTAGAAATTAATCAGAGCTTTTCACTCAATGCAACTTTAAATGAAACTAGTAAGGGTTTTATTTCACTTTTCCAGGTTGCAGTTTCTCTGGTTCTTATTTTGTGAATCCACTTTCTAGGTACTTAAGCATTGATTTAATATTACTCAGTACAGTTCAACGACCGCTTTTTATACAAATTACATCCCTCCTCTTTTTTAGCATTTAACAATGAAAGGAGAGTCCATGTTAAATCTTCAACACTAGCTGACAAGATAGGTCATACAACTCAGCAGAAAAATGCATATAACTTATTGCCTATTCTTTCACCTCTGCAACCTACATGGCCTTCAGATTCATTTCTTCACAAAACTATATAAAATTTATTGTGAGAACATGGAACTGGAATTGGAATGCATGCAAAACTCATATTGGAAGAACTGAAAATAAGTCAGTAAAAACTACAGGTTTTGTAGCTTAAGTTTTGCAAGGAATCAGAAATTAGGGCACAATGGAGTTTTGTGAATAGTATTTCTAATTTTGCATTTACATAGAAAAAAAATTATCTTTACCTTTCAAAATATTTCATCAATTTCATTGCACTGGGGCAACACAGATTGTCCCCTTTTTATACCATTAAACTGTCTTGTACTGTTGTGAAAGAACAGCAAACATAAAAATATGTATGTGAGTTTCTCTGCAGGATCTAGTAAACCAACTCCTGCCGAGCAAGAAAAGTGAGAAAAGCCATCTCCTGTATACCCTAAACAGATTCCTTTATTCCATTAAGGAAGCATACTTAACTGTTTCAATTAACTTCAAAGGTTCAGAGAAATCATCTTCTAATGTTTAACAAAGAGTGGATGTCCTTTAAAACATTAAAGCCATGTGAAAATCAAAACAAACAAGGCTAGGTGACATGAAGAGGAGTTTTTTAGAAGTACTCCAGAACTGCAAAATCTCCATACTGGGATTTTCCAAGTATAAAATTACTTACCCCCTTCTCAAAATGCATCACTCCACAAAGAAATTTCAACCTCAACACATGCACCAATGCACCTTATAACTTAGGAGCTAGAGCATTATCTCTTCAAAAGCAAACAGTGTATGTAAAGGACAATAAAATAGAGACCACGATTTTATCTACCATCCTATTATACAAGAGTCTACCAGCTCTGCCTCTTTATTAGTATGAATGAAGAAGCCTAGTTACAATAAAAACATGCATATAGAGATGTGCCACCAAAAAATTATGCAAATAAATCAGTGAAAGGATGTGAACACAATCCTGCAGTATTTTCATTAGCACAATTCCCAAAGAAGGCATGGAGTTCTGCACCACTTTGGACAACCATCTTGTAATGTGTCACCTTATTTACCACAGTGTATTGCTTAATGTGGAAAAATGAGTTTTTTTCATTATAAAAGTAAAAATAAGCTTCAGCTTACCTCCATCAGAAACAGTTGCTGACTGCAATAAGAAAGAGAAAAATAAGTGTTACTTGAGTTTCATGGTATTACAAAACTCTGAGCTTCACATAATATTTGAAATGTTAGCTACTTTTATCATCTTATTAACAACAGATAACACAAGAGAGGAAAATCTAAAGAAACCAGCTGTTACTTTTTCATAGGTGTTTCTTCCCAACCATGGAATTCATCCCAGGCCTTGTAACAACTGTCCTGGAATTCAATCTCACTAGTATTTATTGCACAAAGTACTTCCTGCTGAGAATAGCCACACTGCTTCCAGCAGTCTTTCTGAGATGAATAGAGTCAATCAGTTGGTGTGTGTGAGAAAGCAGGTATCTTAAAACTGACCTCCAAAGACTTCAAATGAAAACACCTCATTAACTTTATTTTGCTGCAGATGGGAATCAAAATTAAAATTCAATATTTTGTCAGTCAGGTGACTCTGAAAACTTGCCCTGCCGATCATTTCTGACTTCCACAGAGCCAAAAGGATGTTAAGAGTGTTTCCAATAAGCTAGGCAAGAACTCCTCACCTCCTCTACTAGTACATCAAATTTTCAAGGACAAATAGTCTTCTAGTGACATGCGAAAGGTTATGTGTGTATTTGCCCTAAACTTCTCATCTTTGATTGCAAATTACCTCAAGGCAGCTATTATTTCTACACCACCATATAGGTGACCACTTCCCAAACACGTACCCCAGTGCTTACACCTTGGCACTCAGCTGAGTGAAAGACTGGAAGGACAGCTCATTTTTGGATTAATTTCTAATGGCTATTAAAAATTACTGTTTTCTATTTCACTGCAAGATCTCACATTGTTGTTAACACTATCTGAAGAACATCGCACATTATAAACTGTTGTGTCCTCACCATTCACAGCAGCAGATCTACTATTTAATGCAAGTCTAAATTAGTCTCTATTGACATCATTCGTTTTGAACTACTTCAGATGAACACAAATACATCTTTCATAGGTAAGATTAAAAAAAATGATGGCTCTTCTTCTTTAACTATGCAAAAATGAATGCTTCTGAATCTGTGAAGCATACTAATATATTCAAAAGTGTATCCAGGCCTCTCAGTATTTTTAATAGCACTGTTTCAGATATCAAAAAAGTATTTCTGCTTTGGGTACAGCTCTTCAGTGAGGCTTTGGACATCTTTCCTACTTCTACTTTGCACGTAAGTCTAGTAAGCATACTATGCATTCAGAAGCTGTAACTTAATTCATGTTTGTAATTTAGAAAATCTAATTTACATTATTGAAATCTGTGTTATAAATATGATTGTTTCTAATTTCTTATTCACATACTATATGGAGCAGCTGATGAATAAACAATCTTAATATCATTACTCAAACAATGAAAAGAAGGATGACTCAAAGTCAAGTAATAGTATCAGTTTGCACATTAGACAGAAAAAAGTAAAAATACTTTTGAACTATATACATTTCAGGAATGGTCATTTACTTTTGCAGTTTGCATGAATCTATTCAAACATCAAGTATAATTCTTCTTGTTGAAAGTTATGAAGTAAAAAGAATAGGATTGCCATGATGTAGAAAGTTACTCTACTTTTTTTCAAAAGCTGGTAAGTTAACAATTGTAAAATATCATTTTTAAAGGAAAAATGATGTGATTTCATAGAAAAGCTCAAACATTACACTAATAGTACTGCTTAATTAAGTTGTATGGACAATGAGATACAGTTTTACCTCAATCCATTCAGAGTAACTTAATACAGTGAGCTTTCTACACACTATGGGTTGGGTCTGTGTGTTTGTGTAGTGTCCCTGCTTATGGCAGAGGGGTTGGAACTAGATGATCTTAAGGTCCTTTCCAACCCTAACTATTCTGTGATTCTATGATTCTATATGCATTACGTGTATCAACACCTTAAAATCTCTCCTTGCAAGGTCTAAGTAATTATTACTTTTAAACCTTTTTTAAAAGTAGCACCCATAAGAAGAAAAGAACTTAGTATCAAAATACCAACCACCTGCTTCTGTGCTATTTAGATATTTCAAATACTACACTTTACTTCTGTAGACCACAGCGTAATTTAAAAACATTTCTTCAAATTCATCTATGTAACTGAATTAAATCTACTTAATTCAACAAAAACAGCTAGAAACTAAAGCTTGCAATTACTGTGTAAGAATTCACAGTATTATGTTCACAACATGTTTGTGAGTACTTAGAAATCTTAGAACTATAAACTTGTCAGAAACTGCTTGCAATCCATAATTAGACAATGCAGTTTCTGTTCTAAACTCTTCAGCTGAAACTTGTCTAGATTTGTTCAAAGGTGTAAGTTGCAAGACCAGATTTCTTTAAATACTATGATGATCTCATTTTAAAAATTCACCATGTGTTGGGGGCTGGTTTTGTTCTTCAGTACTCATGCTTAACCACCACTGGCGACTCTTCAGGACAAAATCTGAGCTCCTATGCATATAATGTCTGATTATTTGATGAAATTTAACACCACATACATACTAGTAACTATTAAAAACTGTATGTATTTAAAAGCTATAAAATTAAACAGATCCTGTGTGTACCCATTTAAGGAAGATAAGAGAGGACAGGTTATGAACCCATGCCAGTTAGGGCTAATGTGAATGTTAAAGTATTTTAGTATTTCATTCCAAATGACAGGACATGTATGTATTCACTTTATGAATCTACATGTGAACTATTACCCAGAGATAAAATCTAATTGCATTCCACGATCAAATCTTTCACAATGAGATAAGTACTGAAATTAATTCTTCAAATTACCCTGACTTCCAAATTGGTTTAGGAAGGGGCCCATGGTAGATGTCTGATGGTAACAAATTATCAAAATTAAAAAAAATAAACCTAGATTAGGAAGACTAAAATGTCTTCAAGTGTACCTCTTCATGGGAATTTTGCTTGCTTATCTAGCTGGATTAGCAGCTGAGGCATACAGGCACACACAACAGCCCCTGCAAGACTGGAGGATGCAACCCTCTTCTTCCAGACTTCAAGGCAAGATCATGATCCCTGTGATCCCAATGAGGAGGAGCTCAGTGTCAGGGCCAGCAATCTGAACAGTGGCTTCCCAGTTATCAAACACCATAAAAGATGTCTCAGGTCTCTGTAAACTGTCAAATGCACCGGCATATATTAGATAGCATAAAGTTCTTTTTAAGAGAAAACATGATAATTTCTCTTTGTATCATCTCTTTGCTAGGTGGAAAAACCAGAAGGGCCCATGATTTTTTTGATGTTGTGTTCAGAATCTGCTTGCAACAAATCTGAAACAGTATTAGCTTACAATAATTAGCAAGAAGAAAACTACTTCGTGAGTACATTAATTCATCTTCCAGAATTGAAATAGACAACGTAATATCTTGCACCAATAACATGGTACAAAGGGAGATAGGACACAAAGGAGAATAATTCATAAGGTTGAAAGAGCCTGCATCTTCTAGCTTTCATGGTCTATAACCTGCTAGATCTGTGTGCACCACTGCACGAAACCAGTCTGATGACACCTTTCAGTTGACAGAAACTTATCCAGAAAATCCACTTAGTTCCACTTTATAGAGATCAGGTCCCAAGAAGGTAACTAAGTACTGTCAAGGTCTGCCATAATAACATCACACAGAAAAACCAAAAAATACCCTACCTATATTCCAGATATTACACACAGCAAATAAATCCATGTGTACAGAATACCCAGATAACACAAAACAAAAATGTCTTTTTTCTCCACCTCAAGATTTGTCATTCAAGTCAAAGTCATGCTCAAGTACTTCAGTAGAATAAAGGGAAATATGCGGACACTGGGAGAGGTGACACATACTAGGAAATGCCAGGCCTTAGCAATAAATGAAGCAACATGAAATCATCTGTGCTAATCGAATGTGGGCGAGTGCCTTCCTGAGGCAAAAAAGACTTATCTATTTCCAACTCCTTCTGAGATGCTGAGTGAAGATGTATTCCCTTCTCCTAGCCTAAGAATGACAAAATCACAAACTAAACAGAAACACCTATTTATTTTCTGGGCATCCAAAAAAGATACAGAGAAAAAGGGATTCAAAATGACCTTTCTCTCTCCCCTTTTAAAAGTACCATTCATTCTAATACAGGCATCGACCTTTTGCTGCATGCAATGAATTCTCTGACTGCTGCCTTCAGAATCTGTTAGACTTGCCTAGCACCATATTATACTACACACACTCTTTTACAAAAACCCCTCTAATTAAGCCTCTCCCCTTGGAACAGCATACCTCACTCCACCAGCCTTCTAAACTGATTCTCGCATATGATTTCAACATACTGAATAAGTTTGGGAAACTTGTGATCTTTAAGGGATGAAGCATTGAATATTTTCAGACTGAATACAAATAGGCAACTTTCAAACATTCTGCCCCTTAGCTCAGGGAAAGCCTATCAGTCAGTCAACTGCCTGCTTGCATCCTCCTGTGTTCAAACTCCTTATTAAATCACCTGAAGCAACTTCTCCTTTTGCCAAGCTATGAATTGTGAGCAGGTCCCTAGATCTTCAGTTACATTACTCCAGGACTTACATTACATGCACATATTTTTATCCTTTTAAATACATTGCAGCATGAACATTGTACAAATGCCATGAACTCAAATGATCTCTGGGAGGGAGATCATGTCTCAAAATATGATAGGCACTGTTCTAACATTTGAAATAAAAAATAAAGCCATAAGACTTCTAAACTATTGCTAGATTTTCCTCCTAATAAATGTTCTCAGAGGTACTTCTCACCAAAATCTTACGAGTAATATTATAGTATTTTATCCTCATTTCAAAATACTATTGTGATTAATTTCATGACTTAGAATTCTACGAGAAGGATGCCCTTTCAGAATGCCACTTCAAGGAGGGCTATTACGTAATCTGCCTTTTCAATTCTTTCACACTAAAGAAGTGCATTTATAAGAATTAATACAAAAGTATTATAGATGGAAGAATTCACAAGTTAAAAAGAAATACAGTACAACTACTGTACAAGAATTTTGCTGAATATATTCTTCTCTGAAGGTTACAGGTTTTGTCAAATATCTGAGTCCATAAAAACAATGATACATTTGAAATTCCTTTAAGAAATAAATGTTCAACTTTCTACCCAAAACAAAACCAACCTTACCACATATAAACTTAGTGCTTTAAATGCCAAATCCATTCCTAAAACGATCTTGAGAGAGACATACACAACACATATACAGTTTCATCTAAAGATATAATATTGGTGTAATGATACAGAAAGCATATACACAATACATTGCACAGAACTGAAAGACAGGCACAGACTATAAACATACTGATTTTTTTTAGCTTTACACATATTGGGCACAGTTCGTAAATACATCTCAAAAGCTGACTGTTGGGTGGTACAACAAGCTCCCCTTTTCCCTGATAATGAAACACAATGTTTGCATTTACAAAGGAATTTTAACTCAATTACTGTAAAGTTAAAAAGCTTAAAGGCTAATCAAAAAGCATTCTGAAGCTCATAAGATTCTTCTCCGATTTCTTGCCAATAACAATAGCCTCTTCTAATTTCTCACTGCAACGATGCCTTGCTTTAGCTAAATATAATTCGTATCACTTACCCGCTCTTCATAAGAAACGGCAGTTATTTTTCCTAACAGTACTTTTCCTAAATTCATCTTCACTTAATAGGGAAAAAACATTTCCTCAACACAGCAGCTTCTCAAAGATTAAAGTAAAAAATTCAGTCCTGTTCCATGCCTGTACATGCCAGTAAAGTTTAAAAGCATTTCGTATGAAGTTCTATTTTACTCCCTTTATGTTACCCATAGCAACAGGCCAATGCAGGAAGCTGTGGTTCGTCAGGGATTCAGATTAGATCTCAATTATCTCTCACCAGAAAATCCAGATCATTTTATATAAATCATTCCAATCGTATTTTGAAACGTTCCCTATAACAAATCAGGAAAATAAAATGACAGTGAATTGTGTGATAGTCCTGTATCCGATGAAACAAATTTCCAAGACAGTTTTCAGGAAAACATTAGTTAATCACCCTAACATTAGTTATAGAAATATTTACACAGTAAACCACTATTTTCAGAGGTTTACATAATGCAAGCCAGAATAAAGTAAGACCTCAAACGGTCTATTCTGCTTAACTTTGCAGTGGTTATCACTAGAAATTGCTTGTAAAAATCCACAGCACAAGGAAACCTGGCATATTTGGTTAAAGCCAGGAGCAGCCCGTTGTCACTAAAGACAGAATTCTCCTTCCAGAAACCAAGTGATAGTCTCCCTTCCTTCCTTGCTTCCTGAGCCTGTGCTCAACTGATGTTAAGGCAGTTCTGTGCGCAGCCCCTTAGGAACAGAGAGCAAAATAGGCTACTTGTAATGCAAGAGGGAAGTGCTATTAACTTGCCTGTGACAGCAGTGTCTACAAAAGACTGTATATGGAAAGTATAAGATTTCATGAAGTTTACTGCTATTCACAAGTAGCAATAGCATCTACACCATTCTTTGCTGTTATTATTTTTAAGCAATCAGAATGCAATTTTCTGCTAACAATAACCACTAGAACTGCAAACTGGGAATGATTAGTGGGCATTTTTATGCTAGAGGGATCTCCTTGAAGCCAAGGTGGACTTACTAGTAGTAGTTTAGGAAAGAGGAATCATCTCCCTTTCTCAGTGCAGTACTTCCATATGGTTCCTAGGTTGAGCCCCTAATATAAAAACAACCCTAAGAAGAAGGCATATATTACTCTGAACTTGTATAGAGAGAGATGAGGCAAAAAAGTCAAGAACCTTTACTCCAGATCTCACATTAAGACTGGCTTGCAAACGATGGTTCAAGTCTACACACATTCTTACTTTTGTGCTTAGGATGAAGAGAATTAGCTAACGGAAAAATTCAATCTTCTCAATTTAATTGGGAGTGATCAGAGAAGAAATTTTAAGCTAATTGCATAAGCATACTTTAACAAGCATTCCAGAGACATAAGCAAATTGCTGCAGTGGACAAAGTTCATTTTATGATTGATGACTTGTTTGAGTAGGCACACCACTGCCCTTTTGAATGCTGTCTTCTATAAGTATTTAATACAGTGAAGAAATGAAATAGAAACAAATGGGTGATTAGACAGGAAGGAGTGTGTTTTACAAATTATACCCTCCATTATTTTACAACTTAAGAAGCTAATACACTGTGATATTTCCACAGAAGAACACTACAGAGTATTCAAAATACATAATTTTGTAAAGGAAAAATGCCAGAACTGTTTACATACTGCATTTTGCTGGACACCAAACAAGTGGGATGCAGAATGTATTTTCACTGTCAATACCATAAATAAACAGCAACACCATTACAAATATGCAGGTAACCAGGTAAATAATAATCCTTCTATTGGGTAAGTGAGAAGCATAAATGGATCAGGAATGCCTAGAGAACTTCCCTGTGAACACCTCTTCGGGGTAACACAAAAAAGGACTTCTATCAATAGTTTTTACTATTTGAGTGTTAACTCAACCTAAATCCACTAGGAATCACCTAGAAAGACAAAATGTACTAGCAGAGTTTCAACAGGTGAAAATGTCCTCCATAAGAGCAAAAGAATGACTAGGAGGAAAAAACCCTCCTAAAAATGCAATGGGATGTAGCTGTAAGAGTAGCAGTTCACCGGAGCAACTGCAATGAACATTGTTAGGAACGCTGTGGGTGGGCAATGTTTTATACATTCTAGGCACATGTACTTGGCATTATAAACCTAATAATCCTTTCATTTAAACAAACCTTTTGAGTTGTTGATTTTTATTCCATTGCACTAAGCATTGCACATCCACATTTTTTTCCATACGGTGACTCTACCAGCACCACAAACAAGCTCTACCAATTAGACAGTAGCAGTTGATGGTAATGGCTACGAAATGCCATGTGACTCTGAAAGGCCTTTAAAAACCTCACATCCCTCTATATTTTCATTTTCACAAGTTATTTAGGCAGCTGCCAAATTCAAAATCTTGTGATTTTGCATACCATATTTGTAAGCCAGGCAGGCAACTCAAAGTTCAAAGGTCAAAAGCAGAAGGAATGTTAATTTGCAAGGTTATTAATGGAAAGTGTTAAAAAATAACACAACAGCTTTAAAAGCCTTGTTCAGATATACCAAAGATGACATTTGTAAACCCACATCCATCTGCTTATAGAAGCTAAACTGTGGAAAGGGGTAGAGACCCCAGATACTGCTGATCTGTTTTTCTCTTTTACCCTCCCTCCACTTCCTGCTCATATTTTCTTTTCTACATTTGTTTTTAGAGCAGAAAAAAAATGAAGAGAAAGACAGAATGACAGGAAGCCTGGATAAGTTTTAACTTGTCAAAAGATGAATTGGATTTCATCTATCCCTGACTCCTAAAGAATACACACACCAAACCCACCAGGCAACTAGAAAGAGGCAATCCCTTTGACCAGCTCCCAGTCACACAGATTCCTACAGTATATTTGACACTGGCAGAATGAACCATCAAAAACCATGAATCTCAACAAGTATTTCTTTTCTTATCTCATATTAAAGAAAGTAACAACTACTTGCATAAAAGCCAGAGAAAAAAAATCTGTTAAGGGTGTGATTTATCTCACTGACCCTAGGTATTGATATAAAAAGCAGGAGTATCAAAAAGCCTCACACAATTTAAGAAAACTTTGCTATAACATAAAATGGGAGGGGGGCGATTTTCCTAATTCTCAAATTTTCTATAATCTGTCTAGATGCATTAGATATAGTTTGTCAATGATTTGTCAGCTACTCAATAATAAACAGATCCCATATATGCTACTGATTTAGAGGGAAGGTTATTTACAATGCTGCAGTTTCTTTCCATGTACTTTAAACATAAAAGTCCTTCCTATTCCAGGAAGATTATAATGAAAAATGTTTTCAAGACAACCCATTTGGAATCTGCTAGTGTATAAATAACCAGAATATAAGCTTCCTTGTCAAACACTAAGAATTCCCATAGAATAAATTCAGTGAAGGGAATGGAAGCAAACTGCTGTTCCAGGTGCCCCCTGCTGTCTGCCTGCACCTCTGAGAGTGATGGACACATTTTAAAGTAACGTTCAGGAAGATTTGCCATCCATAAATCCACTCTAAAACCAAGTATTTGGCTTTTAAAGCAGTATTGTAAACTTCAAAAAATGCTTCTGTATATCCTGATTGTAAATGGATAACAAAAAATACACTTTTTCCAAAATGTTTTTGAAATAATTACTATTTTTATCCTTCTGTTGATCAACATTTTAAGGCAAATGAATTTTCTTTACTAATAAAAACATGCCAAAACAGTATACCTTGCACATCCAGATAGAAGGTGATTTGCAGCTCAATAGTAATTTAAAATCAAATTACATATGGTTAAGTCACAGATAACTGAAACACATTAAGCCACTTGTGAATTTCTTACTACTGCAGGCAGAACCTTTAAGAACCAATAGCTTTGAAGGAAAGCAATGTAAAACTAAGCATAAAACCTACTAATGTTTAAGTAGACAATGCACATATATCTTCCTGAGCTTTTCAACTGTTTCTTTCCCTTTTCGTTTAAAAAACTGATGGTTTTCCTGCTATACTTGTAGCATTAAAGATGTTTATACTCTGAGGCATATACACATAAAGGACTATAACGTAAAAAACTGATAATACAGCCAGTACCTTTACTTAAAAATATGCATTTTCTGAGCAATAAAAGCTAAAACACATCTTAAGTTTTGTATCATAAATTTCATATTTTATACTTTTCATTTATTTTCAGTTACTTCCATAACTCCTACCATCTGGATTCTGGTTTATTGGATAAAAATCCACCTGGAAGAAAATAAAAAAATCACTGCAACTGCACAACATAGGAAACACTGTAACAATTTAAAGGTTAACATAGCTATAACATGACATTCTTGCTTTACAGAAACCCATGCAAGTGTAGCGAAAATTAAGTGAAGGATTAATAAAAATCTTCATTAGAGAAATATCTCTGTATCTACTATACTCACTGCACATGTAGAAACAATGCAGTGCTAAAGAAAGATTTAAAACATGTCTATAAAAATGGTGTGTTAATTTCATAATAAAGCTTATATAGAAAGTTAACTTACATACTTATACTTACAAACTTTGTCTCTTTAAAACCTCATTGAATCCTTAGAAGCATTATTTATCACATTTCACTGCAAGATTTCTTAGCTCAGAAGACTACTCATTAAACCATATTCCTGTTTTCTGTTCGCTTTAGACAAACAAAACTTTATACTTACAGACACTTGACTATCAGTAAAAGTTTTCTCCATGTATAAATAGTTTAACAGCTCATTGTTAAGAAACAGTCCCTTCAACTTTATTATTACGTTCTTTCTGAACACATATTTACTTCTTCCAGAGTCCAGTAAAAAATGAGGCTTCTCTGTCTGTTGCCCTATCAACACCTCTCCCATTCTCCTCCCTCCCCAGCATATTCTCCGCCCTCAATACTGGTTCTGTATCTTCTCATCAAAAGGAACAGGCAGCTTTTAAAATGGTGTTTAGGCAGGTCCTGTGTAACAATAAAGCTTCTGTGAAGACAACAGCATGCTGCTGAGAAATCTGCTAATGCAAAATGCATTCACTAAGGGCCTACAGGACTCTGTCTTAAACGTTTGTCCAAACTTGTTTTAAGCATTGAGTCAACACTGTTTACTCCTCCAAAGTATTCTGTTCCTTAATACATTCCCCTTTGATGAGTATATTATCTGAATGAATTAGGTCATCAATCCGTATTAAAAATACTTGCAATATAAGCTAAAAATATCTTTAAAAAATTGTTAAAACTTGTAAGACTTACAGCAAATTTCTTTCAGTTTCTGGCATGTAGGTACGTGTCTCGGTATGATTACAATCACATGCATGCATATTGTGCAATCTACCTCATCCTACCAAAACGCTCCACGTTCCTTTGAGTAAGCAGGGCATTGGCATTTACAAGGATTGCATTCCTAGTGAAACACGATTCTCCTAATTTTCAGTACCACACCTACCCTCCAGACAGAGCAGCAAAAGCTGTGTGTTTTCAGAAAGAAACACACACACTTTCTGCCCAACAAATAATGCTTAAACACCATCCTTGTGCAGTTCCTCGGTCCAGATGGAAGTAGAGGAAGGGTTTTTTACTGTATTTCTTTCACTGTATTTCTTTAAGCATCAGAAAAACAAATGAAATGTTCTGATGATTTAATACTGTAGAAGCTCCGTAGGTGACTTTGTTTTTTAAACTTTGCTGGACTGATAAATCCATGAAAATTACATGGTAACTCGTAACCAAAATCATAGCATTTTAAGCATAGATATAGGGTAGGAAACAAATCATGCAAAGCTACAGTGCTATCATTTTTGCCATATGTATTCTGTGTTTATACCTTAGAAATACCAATTCAGTTCATTCAATAACTCCTTAATTCATTCCCTAACACTGACCAGGTCTCATAGAACAAAACTCTTTCCTTACCCCCCATTAATGCACGACACGACAAAGACATACCAGATAACAGGAAGAGCAGCCAAGGGAGGGCAGGAACAGCGAGGCATGAAACCAGTCACCCAGTTCCTCACTGCCATCAGGGAATCGCATGGGCACGCCGTGTTGCAGCAGAAGCTCTAACCCAGAAACTGCAGGTGCCCTCTCCCTCCAACAGCTGTAGCACGAACAGTAAATGCTCTCAGAGCTCACAGCAGTTACACTGCACTAAGGAGGTATTATGGTCTGTGAGCCCTTTACTTTACAAGCAAACTAGTTTACACCAAGTGAAAGGTAACTCAGCTTCCTGTGCCAAGAGGATGATCCATAATTCCACAGTTAAAGAGAAGCTATGTCCATCCTTGACTCTAAGAACATAATCAGTTCAAAACATGGGTTTATCAAACCCAGTATTATGCTTCCAGCAGTGGCCACACATGGATGTCTACAAACGAGTAGCACAGGGAACATATAGAACACTTCCCTGATTACATTCTCCCAGACTCCAGGTATTTTTAGTTCAGATCTCCTGAACCCGGCATGGCTTGTCTCCTTAATGATTCCCAGTGGCTCTCTTTTCCAAATACCTGTCCACTTTCCCCCCAGGACATGCAAATTTCTTGCATCCACAGCACCCAGGGCTGAGGCGTCCCACAGACCGACTCACTTCCGGAATGAACAATGTTCCTCTGTTGTTTGTTTTGCTCCTGGCTCCAGCTACCTTTAATTAATGGAGCTGACTTCTTATCCCGAAGGAGACAGGGAGAAGTCAATCCCAACTCCTTTTCCATGCCACCCATGATTTCGTACTCTTTCTTGCACCTTTCTGAACATTTTCTACTTCTAATATATCATAATGTATTTGAAATAAAGAGTGCAGCTGTGGGCAAATCAGAGATGCTTACAATGGAATCATTAAGGGGTTTTTTATCTCTATTCCTTCCCCGTTAATTCTGAATGCAGGATTTTGTTTCACTGCTACTGTACTAAGCTGATGTTTTCATGCAAGTCTCCCTTATAACTCAAAGATCTCCCTTATGAAAAGAAGCAACTCAGAGACATACCTATCATTTGATATAGGAAGCTAGGGTTATTTTTCCTCATTTGCATTGCTTTACATTTCTCTGCATATATTTTCATCTGCCATTTTGTTGTCCAGTCATTCAGTCTTAAAAGAGCAGCCTGCTCTCATCTTCAGAGAATGTTGTTGTCCTTATTACCTTGAGTAACATCACCTCACTGCTCACCTTCTTGGGAGGAGCAACAAGTGTAACATAAGGAACTGAAGCAAGGGCCAGCCTCAAAGGGCAAATAGTAGTGTGTTTCAGTAACAGACCCCAGGGCAGTAAGCTCCTATTCTGCCTTAATGTCATGTGCCTCATGAATTAGAGCAAACAGTTTCAGTTAAAAGAGTAAGCCCAATTTTAAAAGAATGCTGGATACCAAAGGTTACAGAGAAAGACACTCCTGAGATATTGCCTACCTACCATAAGTCCCAGCTCTGTGAGCACTGACTGTTTCATCACTATACAAGGAAACCAGAACCAAAAGGTTAGAGCCAAAAGCAAGATCTGATACTTATATTGCTGAATTAAGGGATATGACCCCTCTGCAGCTTCAGATAGTTACTTTAACTTGTTCACCATGGCTGATCCTTGTAGTTCCACAAAAGTGACTGCAGCAGAGATGTTGACAACTTAAGAATTCACCTGTACCCATTTAATCTCACATCTTAAGAATGGCAGTACTGCTGCTGACAAGAAGTAATGCCTGCTGCCTGAAGATTTATGCAGAATGCAAGTTCACACCTAGTCCCTGAAAACATATACTGTGCCTCTTGTTCTATGACAGAAATCAGCTTGCGTTGGAGAGCCAAGCCGAGAGGCTATAACGCTTGGACAGCACTTGAGTGGCAGGGTCAGACAATGTACTGACTGCTTCCTCAGGGAGAAATTTCTCCATACAGTGCCAACTGTCTTTGCACAAAGGGGGACTGAATTCCCTATGGAATCTACCCTAGGCAACACTGTTGGTTCCTTCTCAGGCACCAAAGTAAGGGATGCACCTCACGAAGAAAGTAGAGATCAGATCCAGCTCTCAGTACATTCTCTGACTGCTCCACGTTTTACATGCAAATTTGCATGGCAGATTTCTCCAGAATCTGAAATAAAGAAAATAACCCAAAGGCAGAAGAAAAGACTAAACAGTAAAATTATCAAAGTATGGTCGTTTTACCAATTGCAATAACAGAAAACAAATCCCATTATTCTCAGGGTCTGGAAAAAAAATCCACACACTTTAACATTCTGGATTGTATCTAGAAATAAGTATCTCCAATTCACAATAAAAAGGTTGCACACAACTGTACTCATCTGTTGACCAAACTACCTTTGTCAAATGCTTTACAAATCAACGTGAAAAGCATAAGGACTTTCCAGGATAAAGTCTACAAGTGCAGGGAAGACTTAGGAACATATATTGGTAATCTCTTAAAAATTATGGTACAGTACAGAATAACAGCAAAGGCCTAACATTATTGGCACTGCCCAGTCTGTGGAAAAAATACATGTATACTGCTAGCATTTTGTTTCCTTCTTTAGGGAGTAACAATGGATACAACTAAAGTACCTGGCAAGATCACACATGCCAAAGTAAAAGCCTGAAGATCCTCTAGAGTATGCGGAAGAGTTTGAAATTCTTAATAGAGCAGTCTAGAGAACCAAATGTGAACAAAATATGCTGTTGGAAGTCTTTAAGACATACTAAGAATGATGACACCAGATAAAAATACCTAAGGGATAACACAGGCACCATCCAGAATGAGATGATGATAACCCACAGACATAGTGGCAGCATCTGTATTAGTCACATCAATAGCACCATAAGCTACTGTTATAGTTCTAAAGACAGCCAGTACTTTCTGGCCCCTATCATATCACCAAGCTCTTCCAATCTATCAACCAAGTTGTTTGCACCAAACTGCCTGCTGGGCACAGTGATGCTAGCTATTAGGGCCAATCTCTAAACCAGGTCTGAAAATACACACTGGCCCAAGACAAAGCCACATAAATGACAACTCTAACAGTGTGACAGTGCAACAACCATTGCAATCCCCTGCCGATCCATGTCCTGGCACTGCTTCACTTATCAGAACAGAAGGTAAACAATTCCAGCAGGACTGTAACAGCCAAAGGTCTGAACAGAGCAAGATGCCCGGCAGAAACCACTGGATGCTTACAAAACCTTATACTTACCAGCTCCATGATCACATATGCTACAGTAATTCAAAGTAAAGAAATCAATGTTTATTGTCATAACTAACTTTCATTATTTAAAGCTAGATATTATAGTTTAAAAGGGCTTGAGCTATTATAAGAAGTGGCTGTAAAATCATTAAGCACATATCTTACATTTTGCACTGTCGAAAAGATGACCCCTGATGGCACACTCTAAAGCAGGATCTGTCATTCGCTGCTACTGCACCCACCAACACCAGACAAGTTCTAGCAAAAGGAAAACAAAAACAAAGACCCTAGACTGTGGTCACAGATCCATAGGGCATCCAAATCAGGACTGTTAGGAGCTTGACTTGAGAATATCCATATAGGAGAGAAAAGTAGCCTTTTAATACCCCTCTTATTAGCATGCTAGAAATACAGAACTACCTTTTGCATACAGAAATGGAGATCTTGCACACAGTTTTATTTCACACTTGGCCTTTTCTCCATGTTCATGAAAGCAGACAGCAAAACTGTCAATTGGTCAGTTATATCTTAGATAAAAAATAGAACAAAATGCATGCAAAAGATCCACTGCTTAAAGGTAGTACATGGTAGAACCTGCATATACTGGAAGCCCGTGGCAAATTATCATGACTTAAAAAAGCAGTGAAGCCTAAGACAAAAGACATGTTTGTAAATTCACAATTATAAGCTGAGAATGAACAGGTCTCCTGATTTAAATCAAAATTATTCTGGCCAGCAGTGGCATTATGGCTGTGGAGATGATCTAAGAACATCAGCAAAGCAAGCTCTGCAGGGAGAGTTAAATAGATAAATAGTTTCTATCAGACCAACCAGGGTCAGAAATGTTAGGAGCATGTTTAGCTCTTCGTATTGGATTCTTCCAGTGTACTAGTTGGTCTAATGCAAGCTATTATCTCCCTGTGTAAGCTTTGTCTGATTATTTAAATCAGTCAAACAAAGACAGGTATCTACTTAAAAACACATTATTAAATCAAATGAGCATTTAGGGGGTTTTGCCACCCACAGATGCCAAAGCTAATATCCAGCAGAGACATGTCATTCATTAGTATAAAACCCTCATGCCAAAGAGATGTGTTATGTGCTTTCAATTAGCAGATGAAATGCAAAGAAAAAGTTGCTTCAGTGAAATTAACAAAACAGGGGAAAAAAATCAATCATTATCATCTGTAATAACAGCTAATAATACTACATTATTAATGGCATTATCAAGAGAGAACATTCTACCAAAAGTCCTCACACTGATTTTTAAAATCTGTGATACATTCCAACTTTGAAAACATTACTAAATTCCAAAAATTTGCTCCAACAAATGTTCTTTTTCATATAGGATATAGCTTTAAGGTTTCCAAAAGAGGGTGAAGACAAGAAGAAAAGCATCAACAGCCATCTCTTGTCCTGGTATTTAGGTAAAAGAATTAAATAGTCTTTAATTTTAAAAGGATCTCTACACTGAAAGAGTATTTAGCAATATTCAAAGACCATGACACTTGTTTGCTGAAGATATTATGTTTCTCAAGATGCTATTCTGCCTTATTTTTAAGCACAGAGTAATACCAAATGTACAAGTGCCACAAAGCTTTTCAGAAAAAAAAGCAGCTTTGAATGTACTCCTTGTCAAGGAAGAGCCTAAATTTGTTGACTTTGTGGGAATACTGCAAAGGTCCCCTATCTTTACAAACCTCAAGAAAAATTAAAATATCAACAGAATGACCTATAGTTGAAAGTGTTAAGGAATCTGGTTCCAAAACTGTTAAAGAACAAAAGGATTACTCTGTTTAATGTAATTTTTTTACAAAGGCAATGTCCTAGTCTCTGCAGTCTCGCAAATTCACCTTTAATGCGTCTTATAAATCTATAAACAATGTCTTTGCCCAGAGAGAATCATGCCAGAGGAGAGCACTGGCACATACCTAACAGGGAATAAAAGTAGGAAGAAAGACAGGATCATGCTTAGAAACTTAAATAACCCTAAATCATGGCAAGTTTCAATAAGCTGAAGCTACACCTTGCAAATATGAACCAGCAAACATGCTATAAAGTAAAATTGGTGGAAATCACAGAATTTCAATGTGGCTATTAATGGACATTATTTCATAACAACAAACAAACCACATAGGAAATAGGGATCAGTTGTTAATGAAACCAGATTTCTTGTAATCTAATAAAAAGTTTTAAATGCATTCCTTGTGAAAACAACATAACTAAGGTACATATTAGACATGCTGATTTTCTGTATCAAATTCCAACTTCCAAGATAGTCATATTCAGCCCTGGTGTGAAAGAGCACAATTTCTACAGTTCAGAAACAAAATTGCGTGTTTTATGAGACATTTTCATTGTCGTAGTATAACTGCCCCCACTGACTTTGCATTCTCATCCTATTTCAAGCAATGCAAATTTAAAATAATCTTGTATACAGGTTCTATTAGTAAAAATAGCACCTAGAGGTTAATCCTACAAATCTGTCTGTTTTCTTTTATGCATAATACAGCTTCTGCAGGTAAGAGGAAAATGCTTAATGTGAAGGCAACTATTATCAGAGCTAATTATCACCTGATAAGAATATTGCCTGGGAATGCATAGCCAGCCATAATCTAATAGTTTAAAAGAAAAATCAAATGCTTTCTTTCAATTTGTTTTATTTATTAAAATAATATATATTGATATGCTTTATTCTTGCATAGATTAAATAAAAAGAAACCGCAAAGAAATCACGCCACCTTATGGCAGAAGACAGCAGAACTGACGGCTGGTATTTCACACACAACAGCTCCCAGAATGAGAAGAGGAAGTTCATACTTTAACAAAAAATCCAAATACAGCCTTCTTCAGAACCATAAGCAAATGAAAAGTATTCAGCATATGCCCATAAAAGAAAATGCATGGAACCTACTTATACTGCTCAATTTAGAAGACTAGGTTAGATGCCAGCAGGAATCAAACCCACAAGCTCAGAGAAGCATATTAATTTCCCAAGTTCATGCTTGGGTTAGTACTTTAACCATTCTGCTAAGATAACTAGGAAGAGCACAAAAGCAAACAAGTAGCCTATATAATACGTTCATAATCATTATTCCAAAGGTGGAGTCTCTAAGAATTTCCTGGTATTGTTATTTCTTCTTCCAGCAACTCTAAATAGATGGCCTGAAATAATCTAAACATGTACTAACAACATTGTGTTCTAGTACACTTAATATAACAGTACTTGGGGAAAGTGCTGCAGTAGCTATGTTAAAGTTAGAACCAAAATCCAAGCATCTTAAAACTGTTTTATTTATGGAGTTTTTTTAATTCTTCTCTGGATTGATATTTTTCCTGGTGGCTAAGATATCAGTCTCTTACAGCATGCAGAGGGAAATAAAACAGACGTCAAAGTCAAAAGAAGCTACTGACAGAGAGCAGTCCACACCCAAATAGTTACATGTAGTAAGGGCAATCATCCAAATACAGATTTTAATACAAATTGCTTCTTGGCCAATTCACATCCTGACCTAGAATGTAAGCTTCCCCATCCAAAGTAACAACTTTAAGAACTAGGACACTGCGTAACAGAGAGAGCCTCTCAATCTCTCTTGTTCATGCTATTTAATTTATATACATTGCTGAATACCAACTAAAACATAATGAAGAAAAATTTACTTTTTAGGCCAGTAACTATAACACATCTTTGAAATTAATGGAAAGTATTAAGTCCCTATTATAATGAATATTTATATATGTAAAACAGCTCCAACAACAGAAATTAAATTATATTCTTGGTGTTTAAAACACTTTCTCAAATACGAGATGTGCACATAAATCTGTATGAAATTTTAATCTGGAAGAACATGGTATGAACTGGTTTTCCTATTGCACATGAATTACTAGCACTAGGCTATTAGATATTCTGAGAGGATTCTCTCGTACTGTGATCAGAAATTCTGTCTAAACTAGTAATATATAGTAACAAGCTTTTTTAATTTAGAAGAATCACCATTTTCTGATTAAGAAAGATGTAGCTAGACCAGTAGGTCCCAAACAGCTTTATCCAGAGGATCTTGCTCTGTTAAAGTTATGCATTTACTGCACAGAAGTTATGAGTACAAAGTATTTTCCATGACTAGAAAAAATGTAAGACACTTAAAAGCTTCAGACAAGATAGAAATAGACCACAATGGAAAACACTCTTTAAAACATACGAGAAATAAGTAATTACAGTTCCTACCTGCATTCCCTAAGCACACCAGAAGCTCCTTCCATATATTGTCTTCCCTAAAAATCCACTGCCCTGAGCTTCCCTTTAGTTCAGTGTCAGTGAAATGCTGTTCTTCCTACATTTTTCCACAGCAGGAAACTCAGAATATCTCCTTCTTCCCTCCACCCATCACAAACACTTTTTAAACACCTCCTTCCCATGTAGAGGACTTACTGTGCCACATTCCCTCCCATGCTGAAGAGAGGTATAATCTGTACTACATGGTTCCTATGCCAAGAGTTCTGCATATATTTTTGTTTCTCCCTAGCCACAAACCTCCTTTCAAGATAAGCATGACAAAGGGGTAAGGGTAAAATTCCTCCATTCACCTTCACATCACTACAGGTCAGGTTTTTCCAAGAAAGCACACCAGATAAGAAGATACAAAGAAGCCATATTCTTACAGCTGGTTGAACAAGGCTCTTAACAGAGCAGCTTTTTAAATTCAGATGGCTTTTCATTCTTTGTTTTTACCAAAATGGACGAGGTTTGGCCGCTAGGGCTCAAGCATCAGCTGATGTTATACCATATGTGAAACAGCATTATTATATTACATCAGAGGCTAAAAATCACCATAACCAATGACCAACACCAAGTAGATTAGGAATTCCCTTTATTAACTGCTGACATATAAGAAGGAAAAACCTATTTAAGTGTTTTTAAAAACTTTTCCATACTCAGTAGATAACATTCTTAGGAAGTTATATGGAGAGCCTGGTTCAGAAACAAGTTTAACCCCCCAAAATTTCCTCAACGCAATGCTCATCAGCTGAATGAAAAACTAGAACACGCTAAGGTATGATGAGCATTTGATTTTTTTATATGATCCCATGACATGATTTTTAAGATATTATGAACATTCTGATCAGCAAAACTGTATTGTTTTGCTTTAAATCACCAGCTGTGCTCACAGAATCATAGAATAGTTAGGGTTGGAAAGGACGTTAAAATCATCTAGCTCCAACCCCACTGCCACGGGGATGGACAGCTCACACTAGACCATGTCACCTAAGACTCCATCCAACCTGGCCTTGAACGCTGCCAGGGAGGGAGCATTTACCACTTCTAAGGTAAAATAAAGTCAAAATTCCCCACAGAAAGAACGGCCACTGCTGGCACTAAGTTAAACTATTAAAGAAACACTGGAAAACTCAGGTGACACATGAAACCTGTATTTCCCTCACCTAAATGCCACATGATGATTGGTAACTTTATTACACTATAGATAATACTTTCTGTCATTAATGATCAGCATTAACTACTGTAGGTTCCTCTCTAAGACTTACTGTAAGTTTTAAGTGAAAGTTATTTACCTCAAGGTCATCCAGAGAGCGAGTAATACTAAATCGCTTAGATCTTCCAAATGATCTTCGAACAGAAGAACGGGGGGGAGGAGCCTGATTTAATCCCATTGGATGTCCAAATTTTGCAGCCTAAATGAAACAGAAAATATGTATTATTATTTTAATTATTTATCTTTAGTACGTTGCTGATCACAGTGACAGCACCTGAACTGTAAGCATTGGTAGGTACAGAATTCCAAGGAGATGGATTTGCAAACCTGTAACAGGACCACAATTTCAGCACAAGCTGGTCACTTCCCATGCCCCTGCAAAATCATGTATTGACTTTTCCAGTCCCAAGTCAAGTATCATAAATATTCAGTATAAAGTTACTGTATAAACATGAGTCATCGATTAGGTTGCTAAAGTGTACATATGCTACATGTCAGTATTAATAGACAGGGCTTAATTAAAAACAAGACAATCCTAGCTTTTCATTGTCTTAACTAAAAAACACGTACAATGACAAAATATGTGTCTTTCTACAGGAAATTACCATCCTAGAGATCATCTCACCCAGCTGCTGTCAGAATCTTCTCCACACTTCTAAAAATCTTACTTTCACTACTTTTTTTGTCTTTTAAAAACGCTTGCTAGTGTGAAGTCCAACATTTTAAATCACACAGTACAAAATGCATGAGCTTTTGTTCTGAAGAAAGAAACTACCTCACTTGGATGCTCTATGACTAGAACTGGTACTGCAATAATTACATCTAATGGCTTTCTCTTTTCCCCATAATAATACTTTTCCTCTTTAAAGAGTCAGCAGATGTCAGTTAAGCTATGACAGCTCAGCATGTACATATTTGGCTTATGCCAAATGGCAAAGAGTAAGCTTAAACTGAAGAGTAGGCACATAGTGACTGGTGCTAAGCAGATGTACATAAACTCACTGCATTATGAAAACTTGTGATTATGTGCCTGAAATTTTGGATTCCTTTCACTGTAATTCTCAATGTAAAGAAAATTCCTTCCTGTCTTCTGATGGTTTTTTTGATTTAGAAAGTAAAGGCTTTTAATTCAGAGTAAATTTCCTTCTATTTCATTTCAGCATCTTTCTCCATCACAGTAAGCTTAAAACTGTATGCATTTATCTTTTATAATTGCTTATTAAATGTTATATTTGCATTTTATTAAATTTTATATTTGTATTTATTTCTTCCTTTGGGCAGGTTGCTGTGCTCTCAATTCTGAAATACTCTGGTATCCCTTTGATCATTTGTTTGAAAGTCTATATGCATCACGTTAACAAAAAGGACAATCATAAGTTTCATAGAATCATGGAATCATGGAATCGTTAGGGTTGGAAAGGACCTTAAGATCATCTAGTTCCAACCCCCCTGCCATAAGCAGGGACACCTCACACTAAACCATGACACCTAAGGCTTTGTCCAACCTGAACATTGCCATGGATGGAGCACTCACAACTTCCTTGGGCAACCCATTCCAGTGCCTCACCACCCTCACAGCAAAGAATTTCTTCCTTAGATCCAATCTAAACCTCTCCTGTTTAAGTTTTAACCCATTACCCCTTGTCCTGTCACTACAGTCCCTAATGAAGAGTCCCTCACCAGCATCCCTAGAGGCCCCCTATATAGATACTGGAAAGCTGCTATGAGGTCTCCATGAAGCCTTCTCTTCTCCAGGCTGAACAGCCCCAACTTTCTCAGCCTGTCTTTGTATGGGAGATGCTCCAGTTCCCCGATCATCCTTGTGGTCTCCTCTGGACTTGTTCCAACAGCTCCATGTCCTTTTCATGTTGAGGACACCAGAACTGCACACAATGCTCCAAGTGAGGTCTCATGAGAGCAGAGTAGAGGGGCAGAATCACCTCCTTGTACCTGCTGGTCATGCTCCTTTTGATGCAGCCCAGGATACGGTTGCTTTCTGGGCTGCAAGCGCACACTGCAGTCGGCTCATGTTCATTTTCACATCAACCACCACCCCCAAGTCCTTTTCTGCAGGGCTGCTCTGAATCTCCTCTTTGCCCAACCTGTAGCTGTGCCTGGGATTGCTCCGACCCAGGTGTAGGACCTTCTTCTAATCTCATGCAAATGGTGAGTAGAGAAGAGCACTGAAAGTATTATACAGCCTTCTTACTGCAATTATAAAAAAAAAAGGGGGATCTATCAGAAGGTATGTGCTTGTTTGTTTATTCCCATGGAGTAAACACTACTCTTTAGCAACAGGGCTCTGATTGCCACCAGTATTCACAACACATTCTGTTTATAAGCTCTCACAAATGTCAAGACATAACACAGCGTAGAGGAATCTGGATCCCAAGTATGTAGCAGGGTTCAGCACTGCAAAAGGCTGAGACTCCAACTTCTTTATTCAGTATTAAAAGTGATATATTTTTATATGAAATCTCAAAATCTCTTTCCCTTCCAATTTTCAATTTACTAAGGGGTTTTTTAATTGGTTGAGAAGAAAACTGGGCAGTTTCTGCAATTAAAACCTCAGAATCTGGCAACTGGAGATTAGCTTCTAAGGTTTTTAAAAAAATATTTAAAAAGTACAGTATAAACAAGGAAAGATGGCTTTCGCTAAAATGATCAACCACATGTGTGGTAAGGGAAGATGTTCTCTGTCAATAGTCACAGATAGCACCCACGGGAATGAGCACAGTTCCTGGGTTTTTGAGCAACTCTTCAAAGTTCATCCAGGCAGATACCACTGAGGTGGCTCACACTTGGCTCAAACCTTACAGTCACAGCAGTCTTTCCTGTCTGAACTGAAAGCTTATACCTAATGCAGTAATCTGTGTCCAACAGCAAACTCCACATTAACCCCTGACTAAATTCAGAAGTATCCATTACTATTACACCATAACATACCAGAACACTAACATGGTTCCTCCTGATATATTCCTGTTAAAACAGCATTAATACATGTGTATTAATATGTATTAATCACTAGGTTTCACTCCTCATGTATGACTGCACTAGTTTCACATTCTTTAAGCTTTTAATCTATGATGTAGTAAAAAAAACACCTATCAGACTGCAAACAGCTCAGCAAATTCTAAGACCAGTGAAATTAATGGCATCGTTAGTGCACGTACAACTGGTATTTTGAAATTAATGAACTGGTGTAACTATTACTGGCTTGATTGTCTTTCATGTATTTCTCAAAATAAGATGCATCCCTCAGAGGACTTCATCTTTCATAAAAGAAAAATGGTGAAAGGAAACAAAGGCAAAACACTATCAATAGCAGTCAGATCTATTTTGAATAACAAATAGACTTTCACTTTTCTCATTCAGCTCAAAAAGAATACAAACTGTCCAGTGTATGCTTGAATAGTGGAAATTGCTATATACAATTCTGGAAGATTAAAACATACAACCAGATAACACACACTCAGAAAAAAATCTTGAAACAGTAACATTACAAATTGGAGGAAGAGGAGCAAATTGCCTGAAGACAAATCTAATTAGATTGCACAGAGAAGCAGATTCTAGATAAGATTAATTAGCACCAGATGCCTCATTTTAGAAGCAAATGCTGCTTACCTATTTGTGGTCAGGAACAACAAAGAGAAAGAGTGGACAAAAATACTTGCAAATTTTGTGGTAATAGGAAAAAAATAGCAAATTAGTATCCAATCAAAGTTTTTATTTACGGTTTTTTGATATTCTTATACAAAACTTACTACTAAGCACTGTATTTAATGGTAAAGATAAGACCAGGGAAAAAGAGACCTTGAGAATAAAACGGTGCTTAAGAAACAATTACAAAATATAAAAATTCACTGAACTAACCATTACCCCAACCCAACTTTGTTTTCCCCCACAACTGGAGGGAAATGAGGAAACTGCAATGAAGAAAACGTTTGCAGCTGACAAAACTCTCATTCTTGCTTTGAAGAATCAAATTAATAATCTAGGAAAGTGAGGGAGACATTGCTAAAAAAAAAAAAAAAAAAAAAAGAAAAAAAAGGCGTTGTC